>ML793535.1:634179-660241 GCA_009831015.1 Picea engelmannii
TCTGGTCGTACTCGCTCATCGGTACCTCCTTCCCACACTCCTGTGAGTGCTACTATCTTAGGATCAGCTTTGCTTGGTTCTACATTACTTGGGTCAACTTCCCAAGGTCATCCGTTCACTCACTCTCCTTTACAAGGAAGCGGGGGACCCACTTCCTCTCAAGGAGGGAGCACCAACCCACCTAGTCCCCATCAAGGGTCAGGTTCAAAACACACTATGGGTGGAACTAATCCTCCCCCACCACTACAGATGCCATACTTGGCCTCTCTCAACATACCGGATCTCACCAAACTCACCAATGATCCTATATTGCATGATGCCACATGGCCTGCAATGCCAACAAAACTTCCTTCAGACATACCAAAGTTTGAAGGAAAGGCGGGGGATGACCCATCCAACCATGTCATGACCTTTCATCTATGGTAATCTTCCAATAGCATTATGGATGACTCCATCAGACTGTGATTATTTCAACGCACACTTACTGGCCCATCAACCAAATGGTATGTCGAAGAAAAATCCGGGTCCCACGGGACCTTTGAGTCATTAGCCAAAGCATTCTTGACCTTTTTCCAATTACCCATCCGCCACGACAATGGTCTAGAACTACTGTCTAACTTCAAACAAACCTCAGCCACCCACATCGCTGACCACATTCATGAGTGGCGTAGGCGATGTAGTTTGTGTAAAGCAGAAACCACCAAGCAACAGTGCCTCGACTGTTTTCTTAGATCGCTTGTCTCTCTCCTTGGAAAGGATGTCGCTTCCACCTTCCCCCAGTCCGAAGAGGAAGCCATCAGTAAGGCCCAATAGTATGACCTCATCTATGCACAGTCAGGGTACTTATACACAGTACTTCCTGATCTTCCAAAACCTGTGCCGTTCGGCCAAGACAAACCTGGGATGTCTCACTCAGCAGACGGGCTCATAGGTGCCACCACACACCATGGCCTGCAACCCCAACCACCACCGATGTATGGAACACCTCAATACCCGCCGGTATATGGGGGCACTCCTTATTACCCCCCACCCACTTATCAACAACCATACCCTGTTGCTATACCTCCACCCATCAGTGGACCACCACCGACACCTCCCATACATCCACCTATTCCCACAAACAATGGTACTCCCTCAACATCATCTTATAGTACTAGTGGAAGCACTGCGCCTTCCTATGTGCCTTATGGATCGGTACCACCACAAAACCCATACTTCCCCTTTCCTGGTCCTCCACAACCCATGGCTCCCCCACATCCACATGCGGGGTTAAATTTTGTTCAACCTTCCGCTGCTCAACAATACTAGAATTTTGAACAATTGAATACAGCCAACCCAACTCATCCATCGAACAATACCACAATACCAAGAAGAAAGGACGGAACATGAATAACAACAACCCTGGTCAAGGCGGGAATCAACCCCCACAACACCAACCCACTGGGGGCAACCAGAACCAAGGCAACCAAAACCCCCAAGGGGGAAATAACAACAAACGCCAAGGGAGAAATAATGTTAAAACCATCTTCCCTTGTGCCCTTTGTGGAGAGTTAGGTCATTACACTCACCATTGCCCCCAGATCACTGATTTCAAATGGTTGAAAGACTCAGGTAGTCTTCCCCATACCCCTGCACAAACTGCCCCTCAACAGGCACCACAATAATACATGAAGCAACCCCCTCCCGCCGTGCTGCAAAATCCTATCCCACATCAAGGTGTGATAAACACTCAACATGACACACAACATCCCCCACCTCAGGTAGGACAATATCACAACCCTAACAATCCAGCAGAACATACAATTCTCCTCACCAGTGAGGAGGAAATCCTGCTACAAACGCGTAATCGTCAGTATCATACACCTGCCGAGTCTACTCCCATCTCTCCAGAGACAAACCCTACACCGACAGGACCCCCGTTGGTCATCCCTCGCCCGTCCACCGAACCACCACTTTGCATCCCTCACATCCCCTTATGCAGGAATGTCCACAATCCACAGGCTAGGGCAACTCATAATTATAGCTTGGTAGACGACTTAGCACAATCCCCAGCTGCCATGTCAGTCCTGGAAGTCCTCCAGACTTGTCCTACATAGCGGAAATATTTACTTTCCACCTTGGGGGAAGTCGAACCTGCAGATACTCGACTCATCACCTTTGATCTTGATAGCGGAGAATCTCGTCTTCCCGCTTTGATCGCTTTTCAAATACCAGTGAAAATACGGAACATCACAATCCATCGGTGTATCATCGATGAAGGTGCCTCTATGTGCATCATGTCCAAAACAGTATGGAAAAAACTTGGTTCCCCAGAACTCATTCCCTCTGCCATCACATTACGAGCTTATGACGGATGACCATCCTCTCCTGAAGGGCTCTTCCAAAATGTCCCCGTTGAACTCGGGGGCAAGGCTATTCTCATTGATATCAAAGTTATCGATGCCCCGCTCGATTATAATATCCTGTTCGGGCATAGCTACATGTACGCTATGAAGGAAGTAGCCTCTTCTGTCTTTCGGACAATGATGTTCCCCCACAATGGGAAGATCGTGACCATCGACCAAGTCTCACATTATGAGCCTAACCCATCTGCCAACCTCGATAACATTCTTCCTCTCATCCACACCAATCCAGACACATATCCACTCGTCGAGATGGGTCCTGGGATTTTTAAAGATCCATCCTTGTTAGGGACGTACCATGGCGCACCACCACTCCTTCCCCCTAATCAAGTATGCGTCGTCTCATCTAACGAAACTCACACGGAGGATGCTCTTCCTCCTCAGGAGGATTCAATCATTACTGACGTCTCAATAGTCGTAGAACCACTCCAGCCGGAGCCTCCTGTGCACTCGTCGACCTCAACAGTCCACGAATCCACATCCCCTCAAGAGAATACTCCCGCCTGGGAGAGATTCCCCCAACCCCTCACCCAAATTCCATTCTTTTACCTTCCACCAGGTATCGAAGCTTTTCAGGTAGCCACAACACTCACACTACCTAATATGGTGTTAGCGATCCCAGTTTGGTATTTACACTCACCAGAGATGGTCCCTCGACCACAGGAAGGACTTCCCATGACAGTTCCTATCCTTACCCCCACCACCCCTCCACTCACCAACCCCCTTGCTCCAGCTGGGGGCAGGAGAAAGAAGAAAGGTCCCACCACTCCACTTCCTCCACGCATCCCACCACCTTGCGCACTATGTGAGAAAGAGGGCCACCAAACCAACAATTGCCCATCACTACCTGAATTACGTAATTTGATTCCCCCCAATCACACTCCCACAACACCCATCGCTACTGCTAGCCCCACCACTACCACCAACCCTTCCAGTAGTAAAGGGTTGAGGACCAAATATGCTTGTGCTATATGTTTAGAGTATGGCCATTACACCCACCATTTCCCAGCACTACCACGCTTTCAACAGATGTTAGCGACTATACGCCAGAACTTCCAGAACAACCCACGCCCTGCTGCGTCCTCTACAACAAATATCACTGACATTCGCTATGTCACCACTTCAGTCAACGAACGTATGAGATACCCTTGTGCTCTTTGCGATTCATTAGCTCATTTTACATACCAGTGTCCTATGATCCTTGCATACAGGCAACGTCAATTGGCCCTGCGTCACTGACCCGCAGAGGCGATAATTGACATTACTTCGTCACTCGAGGATCTTCATGTCATTTCTCCAGAGCCCGAGGCACTCCCAACACCTCCATGGTTCTCAAATGACATCTCTGAGGATTTACCCCGCAACCCCCCCAACTCTCCTGCTCATTCCCCTCCGGAGACTATCCATCCAACCACCACGGGTACTCCTCAGTACTTCAATATATGGTTCATGTCGAGTGAACCCTCACCATCTGCTCACACCACTCCCCTTGCTTCTCCAGCAGGGGGCAATCACACTAGCACTGAGATCACTCCTCACGACCTCTTGTATTCCTGGCGTTTCCAATGCGACGAGGAAATACTCGAAGAGCTAAACCACCCAGACTCACCCTGGGATGCGCTACCTCACCGTGCACTCTTCTCTCCACAGGAAGCCCTCATGCCTCCTAATCAAAACCCAGTTTACACGATCGAAAACAAAGATTTTATCCCATCCGAGCCTATTGATTGGTTCAACAATCCCATTCCTGCCCCTGACACTTTTGAAGAAGGTAATATGGCCAACATTTCCCCCACCATCAAAATCGACATTTCCATTAAAAATGGCATCGTCGAAGAAATTATCATTGGAGCCGCTTGTACTCCTCAGGAAATCGCCGCATACAAATCCCTCTTCCAGGAATATAGAGATATTTTTGCCTGGTCATACACGGAGATGCCTGGCCTCGACCCATCCATTGTCGAGCATCGCATTGACACCTGGCCCGACATCACACTAGTTCGCCAGAAACAACGACCGCTACACCCATCCAAAGCCATGACTATCAAAGCTGAAATTGACAAATTACGTACAACCGGGTTTATTTACCCCATCGCTTACACTTCATGGGTTTCCAACCCTGTACCCATTGACAAAAAATAGGGCACTATCCGCGTCTGCACAGACTTTCGCAATCTCAATAACGCATGTCCCAAAGACAACTTTCCAACGCCTTTCATTGATCAAATTATCGACGACTGCGTCGGCCATGAGGCTCTCTCCTTTATGGACGGATTCTCTGGCTATAACCAAATTCAAATCCACCCAGCCGATCAGTATAAAACCTCATTCATTACCCCTTGGGGTACTTTTGCATATCGTGTCATGCCTTTCAGCTTAAAAAACTCCGGCGCAACCTTCCAGCGGGAAATGACATACATCTTTCATGATCTGGCTGAAATCATCCTCGCCTACTTGGACGACCTCACAACTTGATCCAAGAAACGCACCCAACATCTCGATGATTTACGAATCATTTTTCAACGGTGTCGTTAGTACAACATCCGCTTGAATCCCCTCAAGTGTGTGTTTTGTTTCACCGCAGGGCGCCTCCTCGGTTTTATTGTTTCCCAAAGCGGTATTATCGTGGACCCTCTCAAAGTCCAAGCTATCACCGAAATTCCACCTCCTTGGAATTTACGACAACTTCAGAGTCTACAGGGAAAAGCTAACTTTCTCAGATGCTTTGTTCCTGATTATGCCATACGCGCACATGGTTTCCTCCGCTTACTACGTCATGACATCCCTTTTCACTGGGACGACTATGCCCAACAATCGTTTGACGATCTTAAAGCCGCGCTTTCAAATGCACCCTTAATTAGTGTACCTAACTATAATCGCGACTACATCCTCTACGTATTAGCATCAACTGTATCAGTAGCCGATGTCCTCGTCCAGCTTGTAGATGACAATCGTGAACACGTCATTTACTACGTTAGTAAGAATCTCTCCGGACCACCCTTGAAGTATAAACACGAAGAGAAAATTTCTCTTGCAGTTGTCCTCGCAGTCCAGAAACTGCGCGATTACATTCTGCTTCGCACCACAAAGTTCGTTGTAGATTCCAACCCTATGCAATACTTGCTCAGCCGTCGACAAGTTAATGACAAATTCGCTCGATGGATCATTATCCTTCAGGAGTACGACCTCGAGTTCTCAACACCTAAGAGTAAGAAGGCCCTCGTTCTCGCTAAACTTATCACGGCCCTCCCCTCTGACACCACCAGTGCCCCCGTCAACACTGACTTTCCCGACGAACATCTCTTTTACATCGCTTCAGATGACCCTTGGTATGGTGACCTTATTGTCTACCTACAAATTGAAAAGTTCGGTAACCACCTTTCACGATATGATCGTCGCCGTATTCTCCATGAGGCCCCCCGATATCTCCTCATCAGAGACATCCTATACCGACGGGGTGTCGACACCATTCTGCGTCGATGCCTGACTATTGACGAGGCTGACAAAGTCTTAAACAACTGCCACAACGGCGCATGTGGGGGCGATCTTTCGGGTATATCCACGGCTCAAAAGATTATCCGAGCCGGTTACTTTTGGCCTACCTTGTTTCATGATTGCATTCACACCGTGAAACGATGTGAGCAATGTCAGCTCTACGCCAACAAAGCCCGGGCTCCCCCCACTCTTCTCCACCCTGTCATTACTACGGGCCCTTTTTGTAAATGGGGCATTGACTTTATGACTTGCAATCCCCCCTCCAACAATGGTCACAAATACATAGTTGTCGCCGTTGACTACTTCACCAAATGGGCCGAAGCTATGCCCACTTTCAACAACACCGCTGACACGGCAGCACGTTTTTTCTTTAATCACGTCATATCCCGTTTTGGAGTACCACTCCAACTTGTTTCCGACCACGGGAAACACTTTGAGAATGAGATCTTCGTCGAACTCTCATCTCGGTTAGGCTTCTCTCACTAGTTTGCCTCACGATATTACCCACAGTCAAACGGACAGGTCGAGGCCATTAACAAAGTCCTCAAGACCATGTTACAACGCAAGGTTAATAAACATAAAACCAATTGGCATCATATGTTATTTTCTGCACTATGGGCTTATCAAACGGCCATAAAGACCACTACTGGTTTTATGCCATTCCATTTAGTCTACAGGGTTGAGGCAACTCTCCCCATTGAGTGCGAAATACCCACCTTACGCACCGCAATTGAGCTATTACCTGACACTGCTCCAATGGAGCAGCTCTTGCTGAACTTGGAGTCGCTGGATGAAGATCGCCGATCTTCATTACAGAACAACGAGGCAGCTAAAAAACGATCCAAAGCTACCTTTGATCACCATGTCAACCTTCGATCATTCCGCGAAGGCGACCTCGTCCTGGCTTATGATATCGCTCATGATACCTTTGGCCACGACAAGTTCGAATCACTTTGGCATGGCCCTTACATCATCCAACATTACCTCACCAAAGGCGCATACATCCTGGCCTCCCCCGAAGGCCTCTTGCTTAAGGAACCCGTCAATGGGTTATATCTCAAGAAATTTTATGCTTAGAAGTAGTCATTCTACTTTAAGTTATTTTTTCTTTTTTAGTGTTTTTTTAATCTTTTTTCTCCTACCCTCTAGTCTAAAACTATCCTTTGTGCTATTGACAGATGCTCCCTCCACCAGCCTACCACATTGGTTACGCCGTTGGCGCCAGCCGTTGGACACAAAATCTCGCTTCAGCTGCTTGGGCTATTTATACCCCCTCACATGAAATACTACATTCAAGCGGCATATGTTTGGAGCCAGCAACCAACAACCAAGCTGAATATACTGCTGTCATTGGCCTCCTAGCCGACGCCCAACGTCATCATATTCGTCACCTTAGCATTTTCCTCGACTCTCAACTAGTCGTTCTCCAGCTCAATAATGTATACCGTGTACGCGATCCGTGCCTCTTTCACAAATACCTGCAGGTTAGACTGTTATCTCGACATTTTGATTCCATTACATTTACACATATTCCAAGACAATTTAATCAAACTACAGATCAAATAGCTAACATGGTGTTAGATTGGCATATATCACATCAAGCTACACATACATAAACATCTCACAAAATCCTGTCACAGCATATAGATAGAATAGACATCATCATAATCATCAAGAAAAAACACATGTAGACAACATCAGGATCTCAAAATATGTATACTCATATATATATATCAAGGCCATCAGGCCATCCGAATGTTTACATACAAAAAATATATACACATGCCCGCAGGCCAGCACAACACCTCAGTACCAAAATCGGCTCACCAGCCTATATATAATCAAAAAGATATACATCATACATCAGTCACGGTGCCTCTATCGCACCACCCCCTGCTCCTCCCTCAGGAGGAGGTGGTGGCCCACCACCACCTGCCCCAGGCGGTGGTGGTCCACCCACAGGACCCTCCTGCTCCGGCGGCAGGTGTCCACTAGTCATCGCAGCCAGCACTACTGCTCGCCGCACTATGGCCCTCCATGGTGGCGGCACCCCCACACACTGCTCCAGGAAGCTCTCATCCTGGATATGTGTCCACATGCCCTTGGGCACGTCCTGCAACACCGTCTCCAGACGATGGCGTATATCATCAATGTCCACTCCGGCTGCTTCCGGAGGAGCATGTGATGGCCCTGCACCAGGGTCATCGAACCGGCGCTGCCTCGCTACCCTTTCGGGCTCTACTGGTCGCCCCGCGACATCCTCCCACCACCGCCTCTCTCCTTGCGGTCATCCCTCCGGTTCTCGTCGAGCTGGCGCTCGCTGCATCTCCACCTCCCGCCCGCGAGGTGCCACATCTGCACATGCAAAAAACAAACAACAAAAGATAGTATCAGCATCTATATCATATACATATGGACTGATATCTCAAAAGACAACATAAATAAAAAACATACACAAATACTAAACGTACCTCGATGGTCAAAAGCCTCCCTTGGAGGCAGCACCATGTCCGAGTCACCTCGGAAGTCAACCCCAGCATAGGGGTACCAGAGTACTACCTGCGGCATCTGCCGCCATATCCGTGCCGCCTCTGCTGAAAAGTAGTGGCCACCTTCGCCACCACCATGGAGAACCAAAACTGTAGACCACCGCCTCAATCGCGGCTCTCGTGCCCCCGACATCTCCAACAGAACCCTCGGGCGCAACATCGACACCCTCTCCAAAAACCAGGCTACCAGGATCGTCCTCCCTGAATCTCCAAATCTCCTCTGGAATCTGATCGTCTAGTCACTATTGCAGCAGGTACAAATGAGGTGGCAATGTGGGCCCTACAGCTATATATAGGCCTTTTGCCAAACTTCCACTCACCATTCCGGGAGCCCAAGGTGTCCATTTTTCAAACCATCTTTAGCCATGGGATCAACATCCCGCCACCTACATCACAGTTGTCCCTGGGTCACTTTTTATCCCGGGCCCCCGGGGCGCCTCTTTTTCATATCATGGTCAGGTACGCACACACATTGTCACATTTATCTAATACATGCTCATATCTTAGATTCTCTTCAGATATTGTTCACATTGTGTATTTGGTTGTTATGTGTACAATTACTTGCTCATCGTCCTTCAACATAACCCCTTCAGGTATATACTCAGCACTGGCATGTAGTCTCTCCCGCTGTATTGCATTTGCATTTCCACTCACACCCACTGATATTGGCCTTTAGGATCCTCATTCCCGGCTCTGCAGTACCCGCACCTCCATTTGCACCTTCGGTACTGTTACCTGGTAGCATTCTTACCCACATGAGTTGTCTCATTCATAGCACCTTTTGGCACTTTTTCGACACTCATGTTGTTCTTCATTACCCTTTAGGGATGGGAGTCCCGATAGTCTTTCGAACATGTCGTGAATCAGTCACATTCTCCTTCTCCTCATTTTGCTAGCTTTCCCACATGGACTCCCAGATTATCTCTTTACGGTTCTATTTTTTACCTGCACCTCCGCAGTATCATGAACCCTCCATTTCATCTACAATCAGTTTGCCCATCTGCGAACCTATCCTCATTTCACCTACCTCATACATAAACTCACCAATGGGTCCCCCACCCTTCATCAGTTTTCCAAGAAAATTCTGCCCTCCCTGGGGCACACATTTCACAATGGGGCACCCATTTCTGTATTTGTACATTTCTCCCCAAATTATTCATTATTTATTGTACAAACGCCTTTATTTCCAGTCATTACCTTTTCTTTTTGGCCACACGCAACCAATGTCATCCTTGGTTGGAGCATTACTTATCATCTACCCTTGCCGGCATCGTCCATATCTTCAGAGTACTCCACTGGTCACTTACCTCTACCCTATGAATTTGTTCACCTTGTCCCGCCTCTGGCACAACTTATCACCGGTCTTGTTGTCCCCCTGACACTCGACCTTGTTACACGGTTGCAGCCACTTTTTATCTCATACATCCTCCAACCAAGGGAAGTCTTGAGTCTTCCCACTTCTTGACTTCGTCTATGTACCTCTGCCACTTCCTCACCTCAGTAGATTCCACGAAGCCCGTTGCTTTTTGGGCATTGCGTCCCCCTTTTTTCGACATCAACACACTTTTTCGGAAGGGCGAAAGTATCTTGATTCTCATTCTCTATTCTATGAGAGATCTCGGATGGCATAGGGTGAAACATCATTGCTCCCTGCTGTCGTTGGCCCGCATAACATTCGACGCCAACACTTTTCTCATGTTATGGTGGGTCTTACTTTGCGACTATTGCAGTTATTTTTCCCATTTGCTGAAGACATCTGAACTTGGTAGGGCCATCAATGCCCGCATCACCGTCGCTGCTTATTACCGCGATCATTGCCTATTCTTCAGAGTATGTTCCTTTGCAGAATTGTCTTCTGCCTTTATCATTACCACCCCCGAGGGCGCTGTAGTTGTCTACACCAACACTTCAATCATCTTTTTTCAGAGTTACATAACACGAGCATGGGGCATGCCCGCCTCGTTTGTACACAGTTTTCTATTTTTTCTGCACAACTCTCAGAAGGTCGGGTCCTACCAGTTCCTTTTTTTCTCCAACGGATTGCTCTGAACGATCCCACTATTGCTCTCTCTTACAACAACATTCTCGGTAGAAGAAGCATTGATGGATTTCGGCTATACATATGCTCCTAACCTCATCCATCAGGGGGCATCTGTTATCACTGAAATTTCGTCCGCACATGGCGACAAGAACTCAACATCGTCAAAACAGTAATGAAGTCATTCATGGCACTGAATTAATTTCACAACATTCCAAAGAGGTCAAAAACTATACAAAGTAGTAAAAATTGAAGAGCGCTTTACAGAAGTTGGGTGCGCGCGCACATGCGCGGAACAAAAACGTACCATGCGCGCATACGCACATGATGCACGACTGTTGGCGCAAAAACCCGCACACCTGCTAAACAGCGCATTTATTGAATTGGTCGGCCTCCCAAGCACTTATGGATTAGCTCCCAATCCTATTTGACCCTCAAATCTGAGCTGAATCCGCATGGTAGGCTGGTCAAAGACCTAATGAAGCCCTAAAGAGCCTCTTTTCACACTACAAAGGATTTACATAATCACCCAATGCAATGCTATAAAAAGCCATGAGGAAACCTCATTTTCTCAAGGAATTTCATGTAATGTTATGCTGATTAGATTGTTTTAAGGACTCACTCCTTAACAATAACACATTGGCACCATTTCATTGAGCTATCCACCTCTCCATTGAGTGGATTTGCAAAGGAGTTCTTTCATCACCATTTTCATTTTTCTTGTTGTAAGGAGAGCAAGCTTGTGAGGATCCAAGAGCCTTCCTTTGGAGGAAGAAGGGACTCACAGTCCCCTTTCTTCATTGTGCTTTGATTTCATTAATAGATCAGCCTAAAAACATTGGTGACATTGGTCTTTTTGTTCTTGTTATCTCTCTATTTCCATGCTTAGTATTTTAGTTTGCATTAGTTTAATTCTTGCTTATATTTTTGTTTTTCTTTCTCTAACTCTTTCCCCTACAGCTGTCATGATCAGCAAGACCCAACTGGGCATGTAAGCACCTCTCATTTGCTCACCAAGGTGACGAAAAGGGTGCAAACAGCTGAGTTGATTGTTCGCTGTAGGATGGTATTAAGAGATTTATTTACATCTTCCACCCGACCATTTGCTTGGGGGTAGTAGGGTGACGAATGTTCTTGCCACAACCCAAGATTGGATGTTAACTCGGTCATCATCTAGTTCTGAAAGTGACTGCCATGGTTAGTGACAATATCTCTTAGGATGCCTAACCTTGCTATTATCTGGTTGAATAAAAAGAGAGCCACAGTCTCTCCATCATCTTTAAACGTTGGCATAACTTCGACCAACTTCGTGAAGTAGTCTATGGCTACAATGATATAACGGTGCCCCCTTGCTGAAGGAGGGTTGCATGTAGTGTAATCAATCCCCCACTTGGTGAAGGGACCAACTGTGATGATAGGAAACATGGGAGTGGGATGTGCCCTAATCTTCCAAGAGAAGATTTGACACGGGTGGCACTTCTTGACTGATTCGATACAATATTTGATTAGTGTCGGCCAGAAGTAACCTGCTCGTAAAATATTTTGGGATGTTGCCAACCCAGAAAAATGACCGCCACATGCTCCGGTATGGAAATAGTTAATCACGATAACTACTTCTTCGTGAGTGAGACATCGATGCAGGATGCAGTCTACACCTCTTCGATACAATGTATCATCGAGTATGAGATAATTCTTGGCTTGATGGTGTATACGGTGATGCTCATCACGAGAAGTCGAGGTGGGGAACTTCAAAGTCTGGAGACAGATAAGTATATCTCCATACCATGGATCCAAATATGTGATAAAAAACATATCTCCTCTGATAGGCGACTCTTTAGGCACAAAATCACCTGACTCAACCGGAAGTTCCAAAATAAGTTCTGCAAAGACCAATGACTTTTTGGATTTCGCTGAAATGAAATCTAAGTCAAATTCCTAGAGGACGACTATCCATATACTAATATTTCCGGCTATTACCTGTCATGTCAACATGTATTGAAAGGGATTCACAATGACAATGACGGTGGTCTTGAAAAATAGAACATAATGATGGAACCGTTGAACATCATGGACTGCTGCCAATGCAAGTTTTTCGATATGAGAATAATTGAGTTCCAGTCTAACTAGGCCTCGACTCAGGTAATAGATCACATATTCTGAGAGAAAATCATCTTCCTGAACTAATACCATGTCGATGGTTGACTCTGCTATAGCCAGGTATAATAAGAAATCCTTGTCATAGTTAGGTGGCCGAAGCAGAGGGGCAGTTGTGAGGGCATGTTTCAACGCTTCGAAAGAACATTAAGCGACATCGTCCCAATAAAAAGGAACTTCTTTCTTTAGTAAGCGCATAAATCCCTTTGTGATTTCAGCATAGTTAGCGATGAAACGCCTTAAAAAATCCGCCTTGCCCTGTAGACTCTGAAGTTGGAGGATTGTGCATGGGGGAGGCAACTGAATTATTGCCTCAACCTTGAGAGGATCGACCATGATACCTGTTGTTGACACTATGAAACCTAACAAACGTCCTGATGTTACGCAAAAGCTGCACTTGTTTGGATTAAAGCGAATCCGGAAGTAGCGACATCACTCAAAGATAAGTCGGAGGTGTGTGGGATGATCTGTTCTCTTGCGAGATCGAGATAATAAATCATCTAAATAGGCCTCAACTATATGCTTGAGATCATGGAAAGAAAAAGACATGGCCCACTGAAAGGTCGCTCTAGCATTTTTGAGACCAAAGGGCATCTTACGATACGCGAATGTACCCCATGGGAAAATGAATGCCGTTTTGTGTTGGTATTTGGGTTTGATTTGTATTTGATTATATCCCAAAAAACCATCCATGAAAGAGAATGCCTCACAACCTGCACATTCATCAATTATCTGGTTGATGAATGGTGTGGGAAAATTGTCTTTTGGATAGGCCTTGTTCAAATCATGGAAATCCATACATACACGAATCGTGCCCTGTTTCTTATTGACCGACACAGGATTTGACACCCATTGGGTCAAATGGATAGGATAGATAAAACTAATTTTTAGTAGTTTCTCAACTTCAACCTTAATGGTTGCTGCTTTCCTGGGATTAACTAGACGAAGCTTTTGCCGAACAGGCTTGGGATATGGATAAGTTGTGATTTCATGTTCGACTATTTTTGGATCGATGCTTGGTATTTCCTCGTAAGACCAGGCAAAAACATCGTGAAATTGTTTAAATAGATCTGTGTAGATTTGAATCTCTCCGGGGGAACAATCAACACCGATGAAAACATTCTCCACGACGCCAGGGGTTCTGGAGATATTGATCGGTATGGTTTCAACGATAGTTGCCATATTACCCTCGACATAAACCTCATGTGTAGCTAAGGGATTAATAGGACAAGACCTATCTCCAGTCATAGTCAAGGTGAATTCTCCGGCTTCGATTATGCTTAACTCTAGGAGGAAGTATGATCTTTGATAGAGATTGTCCCAGGGTTTGTCCGGACTAGTCATTGCTTCAATTACTACTTCGTCGGAGGGCAAGACTAAGTCTAATGAATTAGTGTCAGCGAGAGAAACTTGAGCCCAAATAGGCTCTAGAGTTGGATCTAACTCTTGTGCAGGAGTTGGATCTGTGTCAACAGAAGCTTGCTGGACTAAAGAGTACACTACTTCAGCTACAGACAAGGGCATGGACATGCCCGGGTGTCCTGTCCCTTCCACCATGGCCGATGGGGAAGGAAGTATCCACAGATCGTTGAAGTAAGTCATGCGAAACGACGAAATTTTGAAAATATCAACCTTATGGTGGTCGGATATGAACTTGACATAGCCTTTAGGGGGCAGGTAATCGAACGTACCCATCAAACATGGGCACAAACCAACCCCTACGTTGACTACACCTGGTTGGGGATTATCAATCATCGGGACCGCAGATACCCCCAATGAAGGGTCAGTTCTAGAGAAAGACAATTGATCAATGGTCACAATCTGGTCCTCATGTGGAAACAAGAAGACCTGGAAAACTATAGCAACCACTACTTGCATGGCGTAAGTCCAACGCCTTCCTAACAAGATATTGTAGTCGAGGGACGCGTCAACTACTTCTACCTCGACACACATGGTCTTCTCTCCTAACTGCACAAGGAAAGAAGGAATGATACCATGTGGTCGGAACGAACGATCATCGAAAGTAGTGATAAGAGTAGGTGATAGAGACAAAATAGGCTGGCCAATGGCCTTCCAACATGCCAATGACATAACGCATGTTGAGGCACCCTCATCAACCACTGTGTGGAAAATATTCCAAGTAAAAGTTTTCATGGGGTGAGCCACTGCTATCTGAAACACTACGTGGTAAGACAGACGAGGTTTTAAGTCGGTTGTATATAGCATGATTGTACCTAGATTACAAGTCTCGGTAGATCCTAAAGCGGCTAACAAATATTTCCTCTGGGAAGGGCAGCTTTGGAGGACCTCCAAAGCCGACATCGCACAAGGGGTTTGAGACAAAGCCTCCACCATAGAATAGTTCTGGGAAGCCCTTGCGTTTGGGTTGTGAGAATATTTTTTGAACGGACCTTTTGGGATGTGTGTCATTGTTTTGCCCAAAGTCTTCTAGATATGGAGAAGAAGAGATGGGAGTTCGGCTTCTTTGCCCTTCTCAGAAGTGCTTGGTTTACTGTAGTCATGTGCTCTAGTCGATATAAAAGCATCACCCTTCATAATATACACATTATCAGATGCTATATTGTTCAAAGATGGAGAGGGTCCTTGATTGCCCCCTTCTGTGCTTGTAGAGGCTTGGGTTAGGTTTTGCCCATGTTGAAATGGATTAGTTAACACGACAGGCTGTTGCTGTGTCACAAACTTTTGGGCCTCTGCAAGCCAAGGAAATTGGTGGGTCAGGTGGTCTTCCGCGCACAGGTTGCACGGATACCTCACCTTCTGTTTCTCAGTGTTGCCCCCGCCAGAATTATTAGTGGGTTTCTTATCCCCCTTACCCTTATTTAGTTGTTTTTTCTTTCCCTTAGGCTACTGGGTGGCCTTTGGATTTGTCGATTGTACTGTGTGTACATCCGACGTTTTATTAGGGGGAGCAGCCAAAACAATAGTTTGGCTGGCCACTGTGTGTTGTATAGACATTTGCTGCAATTGCTCATCGGGCTTTGTTTGTGCTGAACCAACAATACCATCGACATGTGGTCCAACTCTTTGTCTGGTTTTATCAAGTATTGAGCGTGGTGCATCTGGAAATATATCGTATAATAAACTAGACTGAGAGTAGATTAGCTCAAGTTGCTGAGCTCTCATGATGGCGTCTTCTTTGGAAAACACTCCCGACGTCGCAACGTCTTTGGATCTCCTGGATCTTCGTTAGGCTTGGCCTCGAACTTTGGTATGTATGAAGGAAAATTCGTCAGCATAGGGGGCCAACATGGATCATTATAGATAGGGTCATTCAACAACCTTGTCATGTCTGGAAAATGCAAGGTTGCCAGGAAAGGTAGCTTGGGTTGTTGGTTATAACCATGGAAAAAGGGACCTGGAGTTTGACTAGCACCAGGTTGCCAGGAAAAGTTTGGCTGCTGGCCTGGATTCTGGTAAAAACCATGACCATGACCAGCGTACAAATTCTGCGTGTGAGGAGACATCATTGGATGATTCCCAAAATAGGACGTAGATGGTTGGGCGTGCATTACATTCAGAGGACTTTGGGAAGGGTTTCGCCATGCCGATCCCATGGGAATAAGCATAATACCTTGCCCTGGGTTCCATTGGTTGTGAAAAGAATTGCCCCAGATTGACATTTCGGATGAGGGAATTGATCCCTGCCAAGAATTCCAAGGTCCTAATGTGGAAGAAGTTCCTGGGTTTTCCCCCTATGCAGGAATAGTACCCTGCATAGGAATAGGTTGTCCGTAACCGGGATTGCCCCCAATCGAGAATGAAGCTGACAAGAAAGCGTTGTTACCAAACACATTGAACAAAGAAAATGGTGTCGAACCTACCGACATATTATGAGAAGGTGGTCCTTGACTCCATGCTCCAAATAAACTATGGTGTGTAGGTGGCCCGTCGGATTGCTGGTGGGTGCCACCGAGTGAAGGGGACGAAGGAGGTATATGAACTCCCCCATAAGGGAAATCATTAAAAGGAGCTGAAGTGCCCCCCATGTGGCCTTGCAGAGGAGTGTTAGAGCTCCCTACCCCAAGACCTATAGTCTGTGAAGTGGAGTAGGAAAGTACAGGACTTGTACCTGAGCTAGGCATCCTGTATGAGAACGGAGGGCCTGTCGCACTTGGTGTGAAAGGGGCTATGGCCGTCGCCATAGACGGGGTTGGTCCACTGTTTGATTTAGAGGCGGTTGAGACCATGGTGGCTTGGACCAGTGATGGTGGGTTAGGAGGTGAAAACCCTCCCGTGGTGACAACCGTAGTGGGAATTGAAAAATTCCCAGAAGAAGTGACAACATTTGTTTCCATTGCTGTGTACGACACTGTCTGGCACTGATAAGGGTGAATCGGTACGATGATGGGTTCCGAAAGATCAGTGGTTGGAGTTTCAGATGGACCAAGAGATTTTGCTCCAAAGTCTAAAACGGTCATTTCCTCCGGATGTTGGTTGGGTACAATTTCTTGTGACTTGGTCGCTTCAAAAGACCCTTGTTGGTCTAGCTTTCGCCTTAGTGGTGGCAGAGGTGGCTCCAGTGTAACCGGTGATAGGCCCAGAAGCCTTCGCGACTGGTGGAGCTCATGATCCTCCACTGTGTGAGAAGATCAAAGAAACCCTAGGGATTTCTATTCATTCAAAAAACAATACACACTAAAAATTCCCTCCAAGATAAAACAAGCAAACACTAAACTAGTTGGAAGAACAATTACAAAAACCAACACTAGAGAAACTTACCGGTGCAAGTGAAAATCGAACATGGAAGCACCCTTTGGGTATACTCTGCAAAGCATGGCCCGATGTCTATCCTAGGTACTGCGGTATACCCCCGCAATCACCTGTGTATGTCTTTAAAAAGATCGACAACTAGGTTTCCAGCGCGTGAACAGTCATTAGGCGGGTATAGTCGAAAGTCAGGTAGACCACAATGAGCAGGGTATCGAGCTCGAAACCTATCAAGGGTATCGAAGGAAAGTGTTCTGGAAGACAACTGAGGAACTCGAATGGATTCGAGACCCACGAAGCTCCGTGGCAAATGCACTCAATAGAATCCCAAGACAATCCCTCTAGATGTGTTCTCCACTACGCTTGGTCCAACTTTGGAGGGGTTATATCCGCTACCTTTCCACACACGACCTCGTGTTTAGCCCCTGTGTTAGAGGGGTGTCCCGGATAACTTTCATGATACTAGAATTTGACACTCCCTAACTCAGACTCCAATGTTTGATTTAATGGCCTTGAAGAGTTTCCTCTCCAACCTAATTCAAGGCCCTAACCCTAAACTAGTTGGTTGACCCTACAAACATAAAAAGTCTAATGAATTTTAGATTTAGTGTTAATTTTTATGGCTTGTCTTAAGTCAAAGATTATGAAAGTGAAACTAGTGATGTTTGAAAGACGAAATCCAAATAAACAAAAAGCTGGAAACAAAATCTTAAACAACCTTTTAAACTTAAAATTTTTCTAAGATCTTTGAACAACAAACTCAAAGCAGGATTTCACTCGACTACGAGCTACTTATGATCTAAGTAAACCATCAAGAACTTATGAAAGAAAATACTTTTCCCTGGTTATTAATGCAAAACAACACTATTTAACCAAACAAATAAATAAAATAATTTTTTTTTATTTGAATGCTCACAAAGCAAAAAAGGAAAAATATCAGCAAGTAAAAACCAAGAAAACTTCTGGCCTAAGCACAGATCACAAAGAGTCACTTTAAAAAATCACACACAAGCAAATTAAAATTAGACTCTCACACTTGTCTAAAATCCCTATAAAAGAAAATTTTGAGAAAAAATTCTTAATGAAAAAGAAAGCTATGGCTGTGATCAAACCTAAGTTACTAACCGCTATGATAGAGACCCAAAAACCTAAGAGGTATAACTCTTGTCAAAGGAAAGGATGACTACCTCACCTTCAACAAAAAATTTCTTCACAAGCACACTGCTGATAGTTCAACAACAAGCCTGTGCACGCGAGCTGTGTAAAGTCAGAGCGCGTGTACACGCTTGCTGGCCTTATACAGGCCGCGTGTATCTCTGAAACTCTGAGACAAATGAAAGGCCAAGCAATCCAGCCCAGGTAGAGACTACTAGTACTGAGAACCAGGATCTCTTGAAGACTCAGACACTTACTTTAACAGAAAAAGAAAACATTTCAAGGAAAAATTCATAGAACAAACCAATCTGAGATGAAACCTAAGCTATAGACTGCAAACAACAAAGACTAGAAAGAGTTTTGGAAAACCCCTGCGCAGGACTATTTCTGACAGGGGAGAGGATGACTGCCTCTCTAAAAGAAATTTTCTGGAATCATACACGCGACTGACACTTCCTCAGCTAGCGTATACACACGGGCTATGAGAAGGTAGGTCACAGGTACACGCGTGCAGACCTTATAGAGGCCGTGTGTACCTCTGTGGGTCTCGAAAAAAAAAAAAATGCAGTCAAGAAAAGAAACAAAGATAACTGATATGGAAGACCAGAATCTCTATTAGCTCAGACTTTTACAGAAACTTTAAAAACAAGGAATGAAACCAATTTTTTAAAATACCCAAAAAATATTCCCAGAAACCCTAGAGATCCCCAATATGGTCACCAATTCTTTTGTGGGTGGGAAATCCCTCCTACGGATTAGCACTAAGGGTTTTATCATGCATGCAAAAATGACGTAAAGATTCTTACTTTTTACCATCATCCCATGCCTAGACCCCCATTACTCATATGCAAATACAAGGCTCAAGAAATTAAGTTGACGTACCTTATTCTTCGTGTTTGATGTAGATCCCTTTTCACGCTTGGTCGTTCTCTGACTACAACTCTCCTCCCAATGCTAACCTGCATTCACTAAAGACAAACAAAGAAATCCACATGCATTTGATCTATGAACTAATGGGTTAGAGATTTAATCAATCATACAATCAATAATGACAATCTCATATGGCGGGACGGGAAAAACAATTCTTTTATTAACTTCACAATGATACCTTACAATGATAAAGTCGGCTACTGCTCCTCGATCCTGGTCTTGAGCTCTTCTTCCACTGTCTTCTAACTGCTTTGCTCTATACTTCTCTTTGCACAATGATGGCTAAAGGTTGGGACAAAGTGAATGCTCAATCGGGTATAGTTTCTTTACTATGATTCTCCTCCTCCAAATGGGACCTCTAACCCTTCTTTTATAGGCTAGAAGAAGCTAGGTATTTGGTCGAATTTCCGGCCATGCATGGCCGAAAGGTTTAGTTAACTTACCCAAAGCTGTGTGTTCCGTTAGAAACTTTCCTTTTTTCATGCTTTTGTAGGTACACGCAGGCTGTCTTGGGTCAGCTAGCATGTACACACGTGCAATAATGGAGCAGGGTGCGTGGGCCTTTATAAAATGGGTTTTTAAGAAGAGTTGTTCAACAGTGTTTTGGCAAAGAAGGAATCTGAGATGGCATGATGCCAAGCAAGAATGTCTAGTGCAAATTAGGGTTATAACAAGGTTTACCTTGGTTGGGGAGGTGGGCCCTTGCCGAAACAACAAGGTACCTCTAAAGATATTGCAGAGTAAAACACTTTACTCATTCCCATGAATTGCACAAAACAACATTTACATTCCTTCAATTGATTGATTGAATCAACAGTTCAACATTTCATTCAACATAACAATGTGTATCATTCTCTCAAGAACCAATATTACAACATAATAATTCCCCTCCACTCAGACCTATGAGGTCTTATTTATACATAAAATCCATGGAGGAATGGATGAAATCGAATCCCCAAACTAAGAAAACATTTTTCACAATTTTAGGATAAATGCCACAAATTTGTGTTTTTTATAAATTTGGGCATATTCAAGCTAGGGCTCCACCCATATCTCCCAAACCAATTCTAATTTTGAAAAAATCTCGCGTCTTACTCAATTTTCCATATTCTAGACAAAACCCATATCTTCGAATTTCTATATCTGATACCATATGCACGAAAATCGAGGCATAAGTTGGCACTTGGAGATTTTTGCTAATTTTGGCAGAATCATTCCCCCTGAGATGGAGGTCCACATGTGTGATATGGGTGAATTCTAACACATGTGTCCGCATTTAAACATCATTCTAGACAAAACCCATGTGCCCGATTTTCGTCTAGAATCATTCCAAATTCTGAATTATGTATAGTACCGGAAAGCTGTAGACATGGTTTTAGTACCAGATCAACACAGTCACGACCATGAGTACCAGATCAGGCACAAAGGCAATACCAGATCAGGTGCAATATTGGTACCAGATGTAGTGATGAATGTGTTGGTACCGGATGTAATGCCATGCGAGTATCAAAATAGGTGGAACCTTTGTACTGGAATAGGTGGAGCCTTGGTACTAGAATAGACTGGGTACTGAAATAGGTGGAGCCTTGGTACTGAAATAGACTGGGTACCGGAATAGGTGGAACCTTGGTACCAGAATAGAGTGGGTACTGTAATAGGTGGAGCCTTGGTACCGGAATAGACCGGGTACTAGATCGCACCATAGTTATAGTACCAGATCACACTATAGTTGCAGTACCATAATAGTGAGGTACCAGATCAAGCTGCTTAAAAGTCAAAGTGATTATGATCATACATAATCAAGCATTTAATTGAATTAACTCAATAAAACTAAACAAATCATGCCTTAAACATGAATTACCTCTCTATACATATGGACAAGGTCATCAAGTGTATTTGTGGAGGAAACAGTCAATTATATACACATAGCATAGGTAAAATAGGCTCAGATAGAGGGTAATATAGGGTAATAAAGGTGTCAAAATGGAGACTCAACAATGTCCATATTTTAATAATGAGCTAGAGAAACACTATTCATATGGTATAAACGATCTCTTCATTTCACACATAGACAATATATTTTATAATTTTAACATGCCCATGTTTCCATACAAGGATTTAGAAGGAGGAAACATATACATGCAATCAACATCATTAGATAACAAAATAATATTGTACCTTACACCAAGTAAATTTGGGTCTAAAATGAGCCTCCTAAGGAAAATAGTAAAATAGTAAAAGCATGCCACATCATATTATGTTAGGGGTGTTATCTAGTGAAGATTAATATATATTGTCTCATTAATAATAGTTTCCAAGTAAATTAGATTAGTGTAGAGTTAAGAGATAAAAACGAATAATAATAATAGTTTTTTTTTTTAAATTATTGTGCATATTATAAATGATTTAATGTCAAAATATTTAAATTTAAATTAGATTTTATTTAGAATAATTAATAATTGATTAAATATACTATTAATTTTTTTATATACTTATAGTTAAATAATATAATTATAATAATAACAATAGATTTTTTGGATATAACCGTGTGAGGGTTTTTTAAACGTCCAACGTTTCGGGTGGACACTCCACCCATCATTAGGGACAAAAGAAGTTGATATGATTGGAAAAGAGTCTTGATGGTAGTTTATATAGAAGACGCCAGACCATTAGACGTTAGTGAGAAAGAAAGATAAGCACATAGAAAATGTAAAAATATTAAAATATTAATGACTTAATAAAATAAAATAAGGTAGTTGTAAAGATAATTGATAAAGGAAAAAAATGGTCAAGGTAAAATAATAGTCGCTGAGATTAAGGTTGGGAAAGAAGAATAGAGAAAATGATAATATACTAGAAAGAATTTGGGTTGAAAAGAGATAACGTATAGATGGAAAAAATGGGAAAGATGAAACTCCAAGTAGTTAGGGAGAAAAAGATTAAAGGACAAAATTAATAAAGAAAGTCGTTGTGATAAAGGTGAAAAAAGGGGGAAATCAGGAAGGAAAAAAGAGTTTTTAATAATTTAAGAAATCAATAATTTAAAGGAGAAATAAAATTGGGGAGAAATAAATTCAATAGAAAGGGAGAATTTGAAAAAAGGGGTTATGGAACCGAATGAGTTGATGTGGGAGAAATTAATTAATTAAGAAGTTAGAAAAAGGTTAGAAAAACAAGAAATATATAGCGAAAAGGGGCCAAAATAGTGGGAACGTGATGAAGTCCAGGAGAATGATAATTGAGGGACAAAGACAAATTTGAATAAAAAATTTAAGGCGAAGGATGATTGAAGTGAAAAAGTTTTGTAGGAAGGATAAGATAAAAAGTAAAGGACATGAATATATAGGAGGGGTGAGATGAGAATGTAGAAAAAAAAAAGAGGATTTCTTTAAAATGGAGACTAAGGGAAAGAAATTGGGATAACAAAAGAAGGTTGACCTAAGAACTAAAGGAAGGGGAAACAAAAGGAGGAGAGGGGGGGCGAGGGAGAGTAGACGAGGGGAAGGATGAGGGATCGACTCAGATGAGGTAAAGGGGGAAAGAACAAGAAAAAAGAGGGAATGAGCTTAATGGTCAAGGTGGTGAATGGTGGGCTTCGAAGATTGGCTAAGCTTGTAGCTATCCTCACGATTAAAGTTATTGGGATGTTTTTCAATTTCAAGGTATTCCCTAATGAGACAGGAGGAGTTATGAGAGGAAGAAGCTAATATTTTTGTTTGGTCAAAGAAAATGAGGTGCTTAGAATTGTAATATTATTCGACGATAACTGATTTGGAGGTTCGGTTAAGAGTGGTATCAAAGATATGCTCTTTAATCCTAGCTTTAAAATTCTACCAGTTTGACCTATGTAAGACTTCCCACAAGAACAAGGAATTTGGTAAACACCTGGGCCAAGCATCGAGTTAGATTTATCTTTAGATGTTCTAAGAAGTTGTTTAAGGTTTTTGTGGGGTTTGAACCTCGTTTTGATATTTTAATTAACCAGGAGTTTTGCGATGTGATCTGTGGTTCCCTGGATGTAAGGAAGAGATAAGATAGTTTAAGGGGGGTATGTTATAAGCCTAATTTGCACCCAACCTGCATACCTGGCCTCTGGCCCTACTATTTTCCATTTTCTTGAGCCAAGCTCTTCTAGAAAGCCCTCTTTTTTGAGCCACACGCGCCCTGGCCTTATACAACACGTGTATGCACACATCCATATGCATGCAGGCCTTCTACAACCCGCGTATATTGACAAAAGCACGAAAAATGGAAAGTTGCAGACAGGAAACAGAGTTTTAGGAAATTGCTAAAACCGTTTGACTACCCATGGCTCGTCATTCATCTGGATAACTACCTATAAAAGAATGGGTAGGAGTCCCATTTAAAAGAAGAAGAACAAGAGTATAGAAACTCTGCCCAAATTTATCCCCCCTTTGCTCCAATTTCTCACAATTGTATTGTGAGGTTGAGTAGTTGGTGCATTGTGAAGAGGAGCCCAGGACCAGGTTCGAGGAGCAGTGCCGACCACATATTGTAAAGTTTACTCTTGTGAAGATTAATACAAAAAGGAATACTTTTTCGTCCCACCATATTATGTGTTCAAATTGTGTATTTATTTTATGATATTGTCACATCTAACCCAACAATTAGTACATGGAATGCATGTTTGCATCTCTCTGTTTGTCCATGTGTGAATGCAGGTCAGCTTTGGGAGGAGGCTTGCAGTCAAGGAGCCAGTGAAAGAGAAGGGATCAACATCAAACGAAGGATTCAAGGTAGAGTTACCTAATCTTGTTTGCACCTTTGTATTGCATGAATGTGGGGTTTTGTGTTGGGAGAATAGGAAAAAGTAGAGGCCTTTAAATGGTCATTTTCTGCATGCATGATTAGAGCCCTTAAATGCTAAGTCCGTAAGCAGGATTTCCCACTCACATCAGAATTGGCGACCGTACTGGGGAGTCTCTAGGGTTCTTTGGGGATTTTTTATTGGATATTTTGAAATTGGTTTTACTGCCTTTTTTGAGTTTTTGCAAGAAGTCTGAGTGTTCAGGGGCTCTGGTTCTCAATACCAGTCTTCCTTTCTCTACTTACCAGACGATTTATTTTCTATTTTTGAGAGTATTAAGAGGCATACATGCCCTGTAGTGGGACAACACGTGTATGCACACACCCTACCTTTAGTCATCCCGCGTATGTATGCCCGCTGATGAAGTGCTAGCTGTGTGTCTGAGAACCCAACAAATCCTTCTCAGGAAGAGGCAGTCATCCTCTCCCCTGCAGAAGTGATCATTCTCAGGGATCTTCTGGGTCCTTCTAGGTCTCTGATTGAACAATCCATAGTCAGGTAAAAACCTTAGAACTAGCTTTGTTTCACTATATTTTTCTTGCCTCTTTGTGTCAAAGTAAATTTTTTTTGCACCTTTAAGGGGTTCTGGTTTCCAATACCAGTACTCCCTGCATAAGCTTATCTGTTTGTCTTCCTTTTTTGAGGAAAAACAGAGGCACACATGGCCTATAGTGGGCCTGAACACGTGCATATGCACCCTTCCCTTGGACAACCCGCGTGCATACGCTGGCTGTTGAAGTGACAATCGCGTGTCTGTCTAGAAAATGTTTTGAAGAGGCAGTCATCCTCTTTCCTGTCAAGAGTCATTTTTTTCAGGGATTTTCTTGTCTGATTATAGTCTTTGTCATAGTATTTTTAGCCTAGGTTGGACTCCAACATAGCTTGCTTTTTCATTAAAACATTTCTTCTATTTCTTAGCCTTTTTAACTTATTTTTAGCTTGAAATTTTAAGAAAAATGAGTTGCATTTAAAAAAAAATCCCCCCTCATGGCTGGGGTGGCCATGAATCATGCATTCATCAGTTTATTTTAGAATCTTTTGTTATTTCTTTTTTGATTGGAAGAAAATATATAAAAAAAACTTAGTTTGTTAAATCTCTTTCTTTCTTGGCATTTTCTTTGCATTGTTATTTGAAAAAGAAAAATAAATTAGCATAGCGTTGTGTTTTCTTCTAATTTTAAAAGCATTTCAAAAAGAAAAAAAAATAAGAAATATAATCATTCTTTGCCAGTGTTCATATAAGTTTCATCATTTTTTTGCAAGAGTCTTAACAACATTAGTTTCACTACCATACCCTTTTTGAGTAAATCAAGCTAGTAAAAAGAACGTTAATTAAAATTTACTAGACTTTATGTTTGTAGGGTCCATCAACTAGATTAGGTTAGAGCCTTTATTTAGGTTGGAGAGGAAACTCTCGAAGGCTATAAAACAAACATATGAGTCTGTGCTAAGGAGTGTAAAAGTCTAGTAACATGGAAATTATCCGGGACCCCCCTCTAACACAGGGGCTAAACACGAGGTCGCATGCAGAAAGGTAGCAGAGATAACCCCTCCAAAGTGTTGGGGCTCAGAAATGTCATATTTTCATCCATCTTTCCCTTCATCATTCATCACATTTCATCGCCCTATTAACCTTTCAGGATATCATTTCCATAAATATACTTGGGTTTCACCTTATTGTTCTCCACTTTATTCATTTTAGTATTAAAAGGGAATTTGTGATTAAATGTTAGAAAATTGACATGTTTTCATATATATCTCAAATATGTGTGAGCTTTGTAAT
>ML793535.1:707257-765408 GCA_009831015.1 Picea engelmannii
GTGCCTCGTCACTTTCCACAGCACTTCGGACTGGTGAAGCAATGCGCTTAGCTGTTGAAAGCTAGCGCTTTCCTCAGCTTACAATAGGTCCTAAAACATGATGTTAGCTGTTGAAAGCAGACAGTCATTTTTTTTAAAATGGAAGACTTTATTTTCGATTATTTCCTAAGACCCACTAAAAACCAAAAACTTTCTGAACCGAAGAACTTGAAAATGACTTGAAACTACCACTGAAAGCTATGATATCCACCCAAACTCGGCCGAAAGGACGGTTTCATTTTGGGAGTTAACAATTCCCATGGCACTTTTCCTAGTCATCAGGTGCCAAAAACCTCTTCCCTCCGACTACATGGCCCCTCTCCAGCTCATCACCCGCTCACCCCCTGCCATGTGTCTCTCTTCCTCTCCCAGTCGCCTCCATCTGTATGGTTGCCTCTACTCCTTATCCACTCAAGCCCCGCGCTCCATGTCTCATCTTCCCATCCACCACTTCCCATTATGCGCCCCAGCCTTCGTACTGGCCTCCATGTCTTATCCATCAAGCCGTTCAGCCAATCCAGGTGGCGGCGCGAGAATACCCCCATGCCTCAAAAGTGCAGAGTTGGCCGGGCCATTCTTAATCCCAAGGAAGCAGTTATTGAGGTAGTTGGTGGTGGTTAGACATAGTCTCCTCCATAAATGGAAAGTTCGGCGACGAATTAAAAGCACGTCGGTTCATCTGCAGGACTGTCAGGAGTTCGATTGCATCTGTCATAATTGCACAATCGATCAGAGATTGCATGTGCAGATTGTTAGTGGACATGCAAACGCAATGTTTTTAATACAATGTCTTGGTTTCACTGTTGTTGTTTCTCTTTGAGTATATGTAGGCAATTTTTCCATTTTGTAATCTATCAATGGTAGAGCATAGCTCCCGATTGTAAATCTTTAATCCAGCCTCTGGTTCTCTGGTTATAGAAGAACATTTGAGGCTTCTTGTTTAATGGAAGACAACTTCTTCTTTCCCCTTTTTATCTGAATCTAAGATCCTGGGCATGAATGATCCAGTCGGATGTTGCATTACTATATTATGTAGGTTTGATTTTATCAGTTCTGCAATCTTCTTGGGTTCACTTTGAAGTTGTTTAGCTCTGAGAGGATCTCATAGCCGAGACTTTTCCCCTCTGTGAAGGCTGCTGGAAGACCTGACATCCAGAGAAGACTTTATTTCCCTGCTCTCTCCCCCATTTACTCACCACTATCATTATTACTTGATTAAGTTACGTCAAGACCTCACGTTCCACTGCTATTCCAACCCAGTTTTCTGAGTTAGAACGATACTATTCTGAGTTTACTTCCATTTGATCACCCCTTTATAGACAAAATGTGACATAAACTAATGGGCGTCGGGACCTGCTCCTGTTGCAATCCAGGAGTGACCTCCGATGCCAAAATTTCTGGCGCTGTTGCCGGGGACGAAGTTGAAAATCTTCCCCGGGATTGAACGACATTGAGCTTTTGATTCTGAAGGTGCATCAGGCATCAGAGCTCTTGAAGATTACTATTGTACACCTGGCGACTCCATTGTGATGACTCCACTGCAGCGAACCTGTTGTGATTAGTTGTGGCTTCCAGCGGCAGACACACGCGGTCCCATCCTCAGCTGCCCCTAGCCACGCCTAAAGTGGATCCGGAGGTGATTATCAGGAAAGGGAAGACCTCTCTAGGAGAAAGCTTCGCCGCTGAACCAGGTAATTCGCCACTTCTTTCCATAGAAACTCCATTTTCTTCTTCTCAACTTCCTAGCAAACCTGTTTCCAAGGTTTCCCATTTCCTAAATTTCGGGAGTGTTCCTACTGAGTTTTCCCCTCCTAGTCTAGCATTTGAAGGAGAAATCCTTGTCACTCCCCTCTCCCTTGAAGCTATACCTTGGTGCAGACCTCAGACCGCAGAAGATTTCACCACCCCTCCTTTTGTTACTGTTACTACACAGAGATAAGAATTTTCCCATTCAGGTCCCTTAGCTCTCTCTCTATATTCCCCATTGTTTCCCTTTCCTCCAGGAAGCTCATTTCCGGTATCCCCTGTTCACACCCCTTCTCCTTCGAGTTCTCCTCCACCTAATATTCCCATGGTAGGAGTTAATCCCCCCATGACCAGAATGGAGGCCATAATAGCTGCTAGGTATGATCCCCTTCTGTTACCACAGCCTCTCAATGCCCTTCCATCAGATGGATACCTTAAGCAGCTACCCAAGTTCACAGGCAAAGGGGACATAGCTGTAGAAGAACACCTTGAAGCCTTTTACAACTTCACAAATGATCATGTTATCATGCATGCAGATGTATGGATGAGAATTTTTGTCCATAGCCTAGAAGGTGAAGCTAGGAAATGGTTTAAAGCCCTGCCTTCTAGATCTATAGATGGGATTGAGGCTTTGGATAACGCTTTTCTGAGACAATGGGGAGACAAAAAAGACTTCATGTATTACATGACAGAGTTTGGGTCCTTGAAGAGAAAAGAAGGAGAGTCCTCCTCTGACTTCTCTAAGAGATTCAATAAAATGCATCATAAAATCTCCGCTAAGATAAAGCCCTCAGAATCCTCTGCTAATATCACTTATGCTAGTGATTTTAATCCCGATTTCTGCCTTCTGTTGAGGGAGAGAAGAGACACTATTCTGGCTCACATACAGGATGCAACCGTGGAAGCAGAATCTAACATAATAGCTGTTGACCGACTCAGGGATAAGGATGATAGAGGCATATCTAGGAAAATTCCTAAAGCCTCCCCATCCCATTCCCCTCCCCTTCCCCTTCATTCGGACGAAGTAACTAGAATGCTAAAATCGCTTTCGTCTAGGATGGAAAGGTGGGAGTTAGAAGGGAAGCCCATGTACAAAAATCCCCAGAATGCTGATAATAGAGGTTTCAAGAGAACTAATTAAAATGTTCCTCATCCTTTCCCAAGGGAACCAAGGGGGAAATATAGAGAATATCAAAGGATTCAAACCCCTCTCCAAAATAACCTAGTTTCTCATGAGGAAGGAGAGGAGATAGATTAGCTTGACCCTGGAATTCACTGTATTGAAGAAACTTCCCCTTTTCCCCATTTGACTCAGTCTGCATATGAAGAATCCATTATGAACATTCAAATCAATGAGTTAGCTAAAGGAGAAAAGGCCAACAACACCTCTAGCAGATACCCTCTCAGGTCAAAGAAGAAAGAAGGAAACTTTGACAACCAAGATCAGCCCCTCGTAGCAGAAAGGCCTACTAAATCTGCAACAATCACTACTAAAGAAAAGAAAACTCAGAATACTTCGCCAGCATTCAAAGAACTTGTCTCTGAGGTAAGGGAAGCTCCTAATCCTATTTCCTCCTTTAATTTTGAGCATGAAATTCAAAAGATCAGAATTCCCATCCCCCTCTTAGAGCAAGTTAAAAATAAAGACTTCAAAAGGTCCCTCTAAAAACTGCTACAATTTGAGTCTCCCCAGTCTTCCTTTGACTCAGTGAACCTTCAAGATGAAAATCCAGTAGTCATCCTAGGTCCCATGGTGGAAGACAGAGATGATTCATCCCCTCCCTTTTACACCTCCCTGAACATACATGATAAAGTGTTGCATAATTTCCTCATGGATTCAGAAGCTTCCCACAACCTTATGCCGAAAATAGTCATGGAAGAGTTGGGACTGGAAGTGACAAAGGCTTATCATGATTTGTACTCTTGTGATTCAAGGAGGGTGCAATGTCTTGGAGTCATCAAATACTTGGTGGTCTCTTTATTTCAGCTACCAATGAAGAGTGTGGTCATGGACATTGTAGTGGCCGACGTTCCTCCCAAGTTTGGCATGCTGTGGTCAAGATCTTGGATTAAAAAGCTTGGGGGAACATTACAGATGGATCTCACATATACTACTATTCCAGTATTTGGAGGGGAACACAGGAGGTTGTACATAGAATCTCAACTAGCCTATATTGTCAGTGATGAAGCAAACCCCACCAATCATCCCATCTTTACACTTGACACTGATTTGGGGTCTAGTTTGTTGTAGATCACTGAAACTCCTGATGCCCCTTTACAGATCAGAAAACAACCCATTCTTGATCAGGAGATACCTCCTTGGACCACCTCTATTTGGAAGATGTTCTTTGATGGAGCTTCTTCCGGTATAGGCGCTGGTGTTGGAGTAGTTTTCATATCGCCTTGTCAAGAGACCATGTCCCTATCATACAAGCTGGAATTCGAAACCACCAACAATGTGGCAGAGTATGAAGCTCTTGTTCTGGGTATGAGGGCTGCAAAAGAAATGGGAATAAGGGAGATGGAAGTGTTCGGAGATGCTGAATTGATAATCCAACAGGTCAGAAATGTTTATCGGGCCAAGCATCCTCGGCTCAGAAGTTACAGAAATGAGGTATGGGACCTGATTGATAATTTCTTCTCAGATTTCAACATTTCTTTTGTCCCAAGGGAGGATAATACTTCGACTGATTCCTTAGCTGTCTCAGCTAGTCTGTTCAGAATCCCTCTGCCATCGAGGACCAAATGTGGGGTCGAGATAAGATATAGGCCATCCATCCCAGACAATGTAAAGCATTGGAAGGTATTCGAAGACGATCTTGAAATCGAAAAATTTCTTCAGCCTGTCGATGAGTTTTCTGCATTGCACATTGATTAGGACCTTGATCCCGAAAGAAACCCTCACTCTGAAGTATTCTTAAATAAAATTGTTAATCACCATATTGTTCAACTGCCCAACAATCACATTCCAAGGGGGCTAGTTCCTTTAGAAATACTGTTCGATGGGAATGATGTGGCAGTAAAAGATAAGATTTCAGGAGGGGATGTTGATACATCTGAGTGAAACATTGGCATGCAAGAGAAGCCTAAGTTCATCAAGTTGTCAAGTAGACTGACCCAAGAATAGAGGGTCGAATACACTGAATTATTAAGAGAATTTGTTGATGTGTTTGCATGGACCTATGAAGACCTCAAGACATATGACACAACTGTCATTGAACACAAGATCCCACTGAAGGAAGAAGCCAAACCATTTAGGCAAAATCTAAGACAGATAAATCTCGTTTTGCTACCTATCATGGAAAGAGAGGTGAAGAAGTTTTTAGATGCCCGAATCATTGTTCCCTTGAGATACTCCGAATGGGTGGCCAATTTGGTCCCGGTGAGGAAGAAAAGTGGAGAAATCAGACTCTGTGTTGATTTCAGGAACCTGAACAGGAGCTCAAAGAAAGACAATTACCCCCTGCCCAACATGGAACACATATTGCAGAGGGTAACTAGTGCATCTAGGATATCCATGATTGATGGTTTCTCTGGTTATAACCAGATATCAGTCATGCCCGAGGACACAGAAAAAACAGCCTTCACCACCCGTTGGGGCACATTCGTGTATGCCAAAATGCCTTTTGGATTCATGAATGCAGGAGAAACATTTCAACGGGCCATGGATATAGCCTTCATTGGGGAGAAAGATCAGTTTTTGGTGATCTACCTAGATGACATCACAGTCTTCTCCAGGTCTAACAAAGAGCACTGCTGTCACATGAGAAGAGTTTTCTTGAAGTGTCGGAGGTTTGGCCTGTCCTTGAACCCCAAGAAATATTTGTTTTATATGAAGGAGGGGAAGTTGTTAGGTCATATAGTATCAGCAGAAGGAGTAAGGATTGATCCCAGCAGGGTAGAGGCAATTCAGACCCTGTCACTTCCCCGGTCTAGAAAGGAAGTTCAGGCTTTTTTAGGGAAGATTAACTTTCTGAGGAGGTTCGTCTCAAATTTTGCTGAGATGGTGAAACACATCACAACCATGCTCAGGAAAGGAAATGAAGTTAAATGGACTGTTGAACCCAAGGAATCTTTTATCCAAATAAAGAAGGCATTGACTGAGGCACCTGTGCTGATCAGTCCTGATTATTTCAAGGATTTCCTGTTTTTTTCTTTTGCTTCTTTTGATACGGTAGCAGCAATCTTATTGTAGAAAAATGAGGAAGGGAGAGAACAACCCATTTCGTTCTTTAGCAAGGCATTGAGAGATGCAGAAGTCCGGTACGAGATCATGGAGAAGCAGGCCTATGCCTTGGTGAAATATCTCAAAGCTTTCAGAGTCCATGTCTTGCACTCAAGGGTCACTGCATATGTTCCTTTAGCCTCTGTGAAGGACATTCTTATACATCCTGACATAGAAGGGAGAAGAGGTAAATGGATTGCCAAGATCCTGAAGTTTGATCTGGAGATTAAGCCCACCAAGTTGATAAAGGGGCAGGGTTTAGCCAAGCTACTGGCTGAATCCAATTGCAAAGCCATGGGGATTAGCTTCATCAACGCCTATTCAGAAAATTAGCAAGCTGAGTCATCCAACAAGAGTTCTTAGGGTGACTTATCACTAGCAGATGCACCTGGTACAGAGATATTTTGTATTTTCTGCAAGAATTGAAGCCTCCAGATGGAATGGGAAAGAGAAAGGAAAGAGATTTAAAGCTCAATGTGGTCAGATATTGCCTCATTGACCGAGATTTATACTGGAAAGACCCTCTAGGGGTATTTTTAAGGTGCCTGAATCCACAAGAATCCCAGAAAGTTATGTTTGATTTCCATAGCGGCCTTTGTGGGGGTTATCATTTTTGGAAGACCACAGCTCACAAAATCCTCAGGGCTGGGTATTACTGGCCCACTTTATTCGCTGATGTCTGCAGAGAAATCAGAGCTTGCATCAAATGTCAAAAGTTCTCAGGAAAGAAGCAGCTCAAATCTCTGCCACTAAAGCCTGTAGTAGTTTCAACACCCTTTCAGCAGTGGGGATTGGACTTCATTGGAGAAATTCATCCTCCCTCAAGTGGCCAACACAGATGGATCCTGACTGTGACAGACTATTTCACCAAGTGGATAGAAGCTACCCCCACCAGGAGTACTTCTCACAAAGTAATTATCAGCTTCCTGGAGGACATCATAGCTAGATTTGGCTGCCCTAGCAGAATTGTCACCAATAATGTCGCCTCTTTCAGGTCTCAGCCTCTGGTTAAGTTCTGTGAACAGTTTGAGATTTCACTAGTTCACTCCACTCCCTATTATCCTCAGGGAAATGGACTAGTGGAGTCTTCTAATAAAGGCCTGATCAAGATCATTAAAAGATTATTGGAAGACAATAAAAGGGAATGGCATTCAAAACTCAAATTCGCTCTATGGGATGATCGAGTGACCACAAAGAGGTCCCTGAACACCTCACCTTTCCAACTTGTTTATGGGACGGAGGCCGTTTTTCCTACTCAACTTGCTCTACCTGTGGTGAAATTCTTTTAGGACCTTGAAGGAGAGCCTGACCATATGTTCAGAAGGATTCATCAAATGGTGGAGCTGCAGCAGATCAGGGAGCAGGTAATGAACAGGGCCTACAGTCATCAGCAGAAGGTCAAGCAAGCCTTTGATAGGAAGATCAGGAAAAAGGATTTAGAGCTGGGTGATCTGGTGCTCAAGTGGGATACACCCAGGCAGGATAGAGGCAAATACAATAAGTTTGATACCCTCTGGATTGGGCCTTTCAAAATCTCTGAAGTATTCTCAAACAACACTTACAGGTTGCAGGATTTGGAAGGCAAAGAAGTTTTTAATGGCCCAGTAAATGGGCATTTCTTGAAAAAAAAATTTTTCTGAGCCGGAGACAGCTCCTCTGTTTTTGTAAATATTGTTTTCTATTTTCGGCTTAATAAATGACTCCATAGCCCAACAACAAGGCACTGGAACTGCAAAAAAGTCCTTAGAGCATCACAGGGACGACTCTATCCCCCATGGAGCCCAATGTTAGCACCTAAAGATGTAAGAAGGGGTGTTTTTCCTAAAAGGCACCCCCCATTGGCGAAAAGGGGGCAAGCAACGGCGTAAAAACCCGCTTATCCTAAGTTGGGGCGCAACTACGCATTTGCATAAGCAGCGAGCAAATCTGGGCGGCCAGAATCCATGTGCCCAGATCTGCGGTTAGGATTGGTTTCCGGACCCCCCTTGCCATTCTACCTTTAAGCGGGGGGGGGGTGGGTTCCGGGATTGGCCATGCATCTCTCAATGGCTTGGATCGAAGCACTTAGATCTGCAGTCAAGGTTGGATTCTGGACCCCCCTTGCCATTCTACCTTTAACAAGGGGGGGGGGGGTCCAGAATTGGCAGCTCTCGGCGGACCCCACGTTGTCCCATCTCCAATATCCTCCACCTTCCGCCGTATGTTTTCAACTCAGCGCCATCTTGGCCCATCCCTTTCCCCTTTTTTCTCTCGTTTCCACCTATCACCTCCTGCCAGGTGTTCTCCCTCTCATCCTCCAACTCATCTTTCCTCCTTCCCTTAGGCCTGCCGCCTTGCAACTTCCCTGTCATTATTCCCATGGCACTTTTCCTAGTCATCAGGTGCCACAACCCTCTTCCCTCTGACTACATGGCCCCTCTCCAGCTCATAACCCGCTCACACCCTGCCATGTGTCTCTCTTCCTCTCCCAGTCACCTCCATCTGTATGGTCGCTTCTACTCCTTATCCACTCGAGCCTCGCGCTCCATGTCTCCTCTGCCCATCCACCACTTCCCATTATGTGCCCCAGCCTTTGCACTGGCCTCCACGTCTTATCCATCAGTCTGTTCATTTGATCCAGGTGGCAGCGCGAGAAGACCCCCACGCCTCAAAAGTGTAGAGTTGGCCGGGCCGTTCTCAATCCCAAGGAAGCAGTTATTGAGGTAGTTGGTGGTGGTTAGACATCATCTCCGCCATAAATGGAAAGTCTGGAGATGAATTAAAATCACGTCAGTTCATATGCAGGACTGTCAGGAGTTCGATTGCGTCTGTCATAATTGCACAATCGATCAGAGACTACATGTGCAGATTGTCAGTGGACATGCAAACACAATGTTTTTAATACAATGTCTCGGTTTCGTTGTTGTTGTTTCTCTTTGAGTATATGTAGGCAATTTTTCCATTTTGTAATCTATCAATGGTAGAGCATAACTCCTGATTGTAAAGCTTTAATCTAGCCTCTGGTTCTCTGGTTATAGAAGAACATTTGAGACTTCTTGTTTAATGGCAACCAACTTCTTCTTTCCCCTTTTTCTCTAAATCTAAGATCCCGAGCATGAATGATCTAGTCAGGTGTTGCATTGCTATATTATGTAGGTTTGATTTTATCAGTTCTGCAATCTTCTTGGGTTCACTTTGAAGTTGTTCAGCTCTGAGAGGATCTCATAGCCGAGACTTTTCCCCTCTATGAAGGCTGCTGGAAGACCTGATGTCTAGAGCAGACTTTATTTCCCCGCTCTATCCCCCATTTACTCACCACTATCATTATTACTGGCTTAAGTTACGTCCAGACCTCACGTGTCACTGCTATTCCAGCCCAATTTTCTGAGTTAGAACGATATTGTTCCGAGTTTACTTCCATTTGATCACCCCTTTATAAACAAAACGTGACATAAAATGATGGGAGTCGATCTTTGCTTCTGTTGCAATCTAGGAGTGACTTCCATCGCCAACATACCTGATGCTAATCATGTTATCGATTGGAATGTGAATCAGGTGGAACCAGAAGGTGTCTTGCAAGTGCATCCTATGCGTATATTGGACCAGAAAAGCAAACAGCTCCGAAATCGAGCCATAGAGCTTGTAAAGGTCCAGTGGACCTGGTATGGTCCTGAGGACGCGACATGGGAGCATGAAGATGTTATGCGGGTAGAGTACCCGCATCTTTTTGGAAATTTTGAAAAGCTTGCAGACACAGTGTAAAGTTGCACTAAGGACAGTGCAAAAATAAAGGGAGGGGGATTGTAATGTCCCCAAGGTCGAACTCTATTGTAAATATTGTTTATGAAATGAATTGTAAATATGTTTTATAGGCTGGTGAGCTGAGTTTATATAAGCTAGTGGGCTTATGTGATTGTTAGGCCAGAGAGCCTAAGTGTTGAAGGCCAAGAGCCTGATTTTTGTACCCGTATTTATGCGGAACAATAATAAAATATAAACACTGGCGGGTGAAGACTGACCACGATGAATGAGTGATGGGGGACTAAGCTTCCACAAAGTGGGCAAGGGATTAGGGGCTAGAAGGTGGGAAACGGGACTAAGTGTTGAGCCTAGGGGGCTAAGCCTAGGGGCTTAAGTCCTTGGGGAATAATATTAAAATATTATTCCAAAACACATGTGAATATTATGTTTTATCCTAAGTTCTTTTTGGAAAGACAAGCAACTTCCAAATGGAAGGAACACATGCTGAAGGAATGCATGCAGTTTCATGGGTGACAAGTGTCAACCCAAGCCCATGCAAATAAAATGGTTGAGATGAGCTGTGTTGGGGGTTCCTCCACCATTCGACCCTCGACATCCTGAGCGTGAACCCGTCTGACCTCTGCAAGAGACCGTGTGCAATTTTGAAACCATGGGGAAAAGTCTGTGTTGATTTCGGGGGATAGCCTGTGCTTATTTCTGAAAAGCTGAGACATCCTCTGTCTAAACAGATGGAGCCTGTGTGTGGAATCTCTGTCCTAAGGCCATAACCGTGAGACCATCCTTTCATTGTTGAGCCTGTTGGAAAGCCCATGTCTGTTTTCCCCATTGGCTGTTGTGATCACGAAGTGCTGGACTACGTGTGGCTTGTTGGCCAGTTTGTACAACACTCTCTCCAGGTGAGAGAGGTGATTGAAGTTGGAAGAATAGGTTGCTAGACCTGTGAGTGACTCTCTCCAGGTGAGAGAGTGTGCAGAGGAAGGAGAGAACTCCTGGAAGGAACCCTGTAGCTGCCATGGAGCTCAAAGACTTTCGATCCAGTTTGTTGCTGAAACCCAAGGCAAGGGAGGTTAGCAGCCGAAGGAATTTCCAGGTGACAGAGAAGGTGTATACTCCTGGGGTGGAACATGCATGTGGGGAAGGAGAGTCTATGGGCAGTGAGTATGAGTGGTTCCTGGGAGAGAATTCCTTCCTTGTGCCCGTGTGTTTTCCATGTAACCTCAACCTAGCCTAGGATTCCTTGCCTTGGGGTGAAGCTTAGTCCCAGCTTGTGGGTGACCTACTACTGAGCTTGATGAGAAACGTGGTCTAAGGCTGGGAGGTTCGTGGAAGGCCTGGACCTGGTTGGTGGAATAACCACCGTTTTCAAAGATAAGTACTAGATGATGTTTCAATTATGTTACTGCATGTCTGTGTATTTATAATTATCATGTATTTTGTTGTGCATACGAATTAATGTTCAAGCCATTGTTTATTTATAATAATAGTAATTCTTATGCTCACTCTGAGTTTAAATGTGTTTAACCTGTTTTAAATGCATGTCATATATATATATATATATATATATATATATATATATATATATATATACATATATATAATTAAGCATGAGATTGTTATTCCGTGAAGTAGCACCTGCCCGACTGATGCAAAGGGGGTGTTACAGTTTGGTATCAGAGCGTTACGACTATGAATGATGCGAGAGGTGTAACACATACTGTTGTGTTTTCTTCTCATCTTGAAAGCATTTCAAAAGAAAAATAAGAAAGATAATCCTTCTTTGCCAGTGTTCTTATAAGTTTCATTTTTCGCAAGAGTCTTAACAACATCGGTTACACTACCGTAACTTATGATTAAATAAAGCCATTAAAAATAACGATTAATCTAAAATAAAATAGACTTTTTATGTTTGTAGGGTCAACCAACTAGTTTAGGGTTAGGGACTTGAATTAGGTTGGAGAGTAAACTCTTCAAGGCCGTTAAACAAACATTGGAGTCTGAGTTAGGGAGTGTTTAAGTCCAGTGTTGTAAAATATATCTGGGACCCCCCTCTAACATAGGGGATAAACATGAGGTCGCGTGAGGAAAGGCAGTGGAGATAACTCCTCTGAAGCCGGACTGAACGTAGTGGGGAACACACATTGAGGATCTGTTGTGGGAGTACTACCGAATGAATTTTCCTATGGAGATTCGTGGACCTCATATCCATTCGATATCCTATGTTCTCTTCTGGACCATTTTCTCTCGATACCCTCAATATGTTTCATACTTGTTATCCTTCTCATTGCGATCCACACAACTGTCGACTATACTTTCCTGGTGACTAACTGTGAGCTAGAAAATTAGTTGCCCATATTCTAGGGACTTACACGGGTGACTGCAGGTGTATACCACGGTACCTGGGGCAGACGTTGGATCATGCTTTGTAGAGTATACCCAGAGGGTGCTTCTGTGTTCGAGTTGCACTTGCACTAGTTAGTTGCTCTAGTGTTGATTGGCGTAACTGTCCTTCCTAATAGATATTCGTCTGCTTGATTTGCCTTTAGGAATTTTTAGTGTGTTCTTTGTGCTCCCTAGTTTTCCATAGTGAGTTAGTCAGTCATTGATTTGGTTCTCTGACCTAAGGTGGTATATCGCCCACTCTGTCATTCGTGAGGACTTTTTGGTCTTCCGCTTAGAAACGTGGAGTTGCCTCTTTATAGGCATTTTTGTTTATAACACTGGTTCACCAGAGTGAGTGTGTGAGACTTTTACGGACTTGAACGATCTCACAAGGGGAGAACCTATGCATAATATCTTCATGGATAAAGTTTCTAATGATATCAACCAAGGAACCACTTTGATAGGGGATTCTTATGCTTTTCCTTTCTTCAGAAACATTGGTGTCCCTTTGATGGCCACTTTGTACATTCTTGGGTTGAATGTGGGACTACCAGTTTGGTTGGGTACCATTCCAAATGTACCGAATTATCTTGATGCTTCTCAGTTAAGCACTTTATGTCATGGGAGTCATGTTGATGTTCCTTCATCAATGAAGTCTTCTCCTCCTCCTTCTACCTTCTCTGGTGAAAATATAGATACTAGTAATCAGAAGTCTAAACGAAATAGAAAGAGGAAGAATAGGAAGAAGAAATCACCAACCTCTACGAGTCATATTGGATATAGGTCCTCAACCTCTGCAAGTCATGTTGAATACCAACACCCAGCCTCTATAAGTCATGCTGGGGGCATGAACCTAGTCCCTGTAAGTCATACCGGATTTCAACACCCAGCCTCTCCAAGTCATGCTGGGGGAAAGCACCCAGCCTCTATAAGTCATACTGGGGGAAAAAGTCTAGTCACTGCTAGTCATACTGGTAATAGGTATGTAGCGTTTGCGAGTCTTGTTATCGACCAATCACCAACCTCTACAGGTCATGTTGGAGATGTGAAACCATCCACTACTAGTCATGATGGGGGCATTGATTCTATTGAGAAATCTAGTCGGATAGGACGTTATAAGCCTAAGTTCCCTTGTAAGATTTACAAGGGAGATCACCTTACTCATTTGTGCCCTGGCATTCCATAGGTACAAATATTGTGGTCCTTGTCTACAATCTCTTCTAATTCTGAGTCTTCTGAGGTTTCCTCACAATATATTCAACCTTTGGTTGATGAAGTGGTCATGTCGATGTGTAACATCCCTATTCTAACCCTTATAAAATATAATGTATTATGTAAATATTTTTTTTTTGTTTGTAATTTGTGCAGGACCTGCGATTAACCTGTGGCTTGAGAAACCGCGACTCAGGGGCATCTAAGCCGTCAAAATCACCCGGGGATCGCACCCGACCTGAGCCACACCAACCCTTAACATGGTTGGATTTTTTGTCCCCGCAGGTTTCGAACCGGTGACTTTAACATCAAGGAGTGGCTTAACAACACACTCCGTCACCGACTGTCCTACACCTCGGGGACTAATGTATTATGTAAATATGAATTAGGCTGGTGAGTCGGTAAAGTTGAAAAGGGTCCAGAGTGCCTAGGAAATGTAACACTTCCTATACATTAATAAAATACACTGCTAGATGGAAGACCGACAAGGAAAAAAGAGATAGGGGGCCATGATTCCACGAGAGAGGGGCCTTGAGGGGCTAAGTCTTTTTATTGTTATTTTATTTACCCATAATTGATTTTATGGAGAAGAGGGGGTTACATGAGCTTCTTGGGAGGGAGGCCATGTGGCTCTTGTCTTCATGTAATTATTTAAACATCCCTTGGGGGTTGTTTTGAGGTTGTTCTTCCCTTGGCTCATCCTCTTCTCACTGGTTCACTTTTTCTTATTCCTCTTCACTCACTACTGCTAGTTCGCGTGCTTTTTGTATGAGCATGGAAATGAATGGTAGGAAGAGGAGAGCCATCGTTGAATGGTTGTAATGATTTTCTGATCATTCCAGGAGGGAATGGATGCCTATGTGCATGAACTTGATGGCAGTTTAGATGGAATTTTCCACAACTAATATTCCTTGGAATTTCTAGTAGGGATATTTCCTGATCAGTAGCACTGGAGCCCTGGAGAGAAATGGAACATCCTCGAGGACTGCATGGTAGAGAAAGGTGTTCATTTCTTGGGGTTTTGTAGGCTGAGGGGGAAAGAGAGATGTAAATTAGGATTGTTGTGAGGTTGGGAAACCTGAGAGCTACTTAGCCAACTACTGTCTATTTAGACTTGGCCTAGGACCCATCCTTGTGGATTCATAGCCCTGGCTCGGGGGTGACCTACTGTTGAGAGTAAATGAACAACAATGTCTATGGTTGGGAGGAACATCCTTGGCCTGCAGCCAATTGGTGAACGTTTACTTGCAAAGATAAGTGCTCTATGTGTTTTCTGTTTAATGTATTCCGCTGTGTATTTAATTATCCCTAATATATGTATTCTAATGTGTTTGTCTATTGGTTATTTGTTTTGCATGGCACATTTTTTATCTCTTTTATGCTGTGACATGGATCTTGTCTTATGCATGTGGTGTGTATGCTTCTAATATTGTTGAGAAACCCTTTTTTTTCGAATTAGAGATCAAAGAACTGAGTCTTGGGACTGTAGAGTGCCTAGCCTATAGGTGGTTGGGTGTATTGCAACCTGTTTAAGGTAACATAGCCTGACCTCTGGGTGGGCGAGTATGTTACAACATGTACCTTTCTTTGTTGATGGAATGATGAGGAAAGGGTCCCATCAAATCATTGTGGATGAGATGCAAAGGAGATGAGGCCCTCCAAGCCTTCCCTTTATCAAACTTCTCTTGAGGATGTTTTCGAAGAACACATCCTTGACAAACTCCATTTGAAAAGTGTATGTTGGGAAAGTCGATGACCATATCTTGTTTTCATAGTTTCTACATGTATTTTAAGTTCAGATGGTCGAATATCTCATGCCATAATCTAATAGTATCATTAACATGTGTCAGTAATAAAGAAAAATCTCATTTAGCAATGAATTTACTGAAAGTATACAAACGAGATTGGTGGTTTACCGCGGCAACAACAATCTAGAGTTATCATGAATATTAGATATGGTTAGAGAATCAAGTGTGAAATCCACCCTTTTTCCTGTACCATAATGTGTTCTCTGATAAATGGAGAGTAGATTCACAAAGAGTTTTGGAACATGAAAGACATTCTCAAAAATTTCATGTGGGAGTTATACTCTCCCTTGTCTAGTGACCTCAACTGGGGTATCATCTCCCATAAGGATGGGAGGATCTGTGCATATAGAAATAGAAGATAAAACATTATTTGTTTCTTCCATATGGTGGGATCCACCTGAATATAAGATCCATGCATCACGAGAAGAGTTAATGGAAATCAGTGCATGATATTTACCTCATTTGATTTGATCTTCTAACTTCCTTTTGGAAACTTTAAGAATGTGATCCATGAGGTTGTTCTTATGAAGAATTTGCACCATCTGATCAATATTTTTCTTAATCCATGAAAACTCAGGATGATAAATATGGTTGCGTTAACAACATTTGGTATTCCCTTTCTTTCCTTTTCCACCTTTGGAGACTGAGGAATCATGAAAGGGTTTGGAGTACCCTTCCTTCTTTGGTTCTACATGTGCCTTTCCCTTGCCTTTTTGCTTGGACTTTGAATTGGAAGTGTTGTTGATTTCATGCATAAAAAGTGAATGCACATTGGGTTCCTTTATTATCCCCATTTTGATGAGTTTATATTTCTCATGTGTGAGGGATTCAATAAACTGATCCAATGTCGGCATTTTCCAGGCCGCTCCTAAAGTGAATCTATTTGTATGAAGCAATGAGATGAAAAAAACATAATCTAGACCAAGTTTTTCTAAGATATAAAGGATTAATTGACTGTGTTAAGTGAATGTCTATTCCACATCCATTTAGATGAAGGAGGAGGGACTTCAACTATGTAAAGAAGTCCTATATTTTGTCAAAATTCCTCAGATCTAAGGAATTTATCTCGACATCGAGCATATGGTATTTCATTTCATCTTTTTTTCTAAATAGAACCTCCAACTTTATCCAAATCTCATCTAGTGTGTTACAAGCTTCAATGTGAAATAGAAGCTTGGAGGACATTAACACATAGAGGAGGATGTAAGCCTCATCCATGCAGTTGAGATACAAGTTCTTATCAATAGAAAAGGTTGTCTCAACCCCTGTAGCCATGGTAAGCCGCTACAATCCTTTGCATTTGAGTTGATGCAAAATTTGTAGCTTCCACACAAAGTAGTTATGAGGCATGAAAAGTATTGATGACGAATAATCTATCTTTTCTAATTGCATCTCCCTTATGGACCTACAAATAAGATACATGTGCACCTTGGTCCTAGAAAACTATGGGCTATGATATGATGCATAATTATGGTGAAACCTGCATGAAGAATCTAGGTAACAGAAATTCGTACAAAGCTTAGAAATTGAGAGAAGGAGAGAAGAGAGGAGAGAAAAGAATCAAAAGAATTGTATTCACTATATGAGTAAAATGGAAAAATACACATGATATACTCTACATGGATAAGTGAAGTCGCCATAGTAGTGATCTAGAGAGATATAGACACTCACTGACATAAACTAAAGTAATATGCCACCCAATCCTAGTTAATGGATTCATGCAATCATCAATTAACTGAGTCACATGTGTGGAAGTGAGAGAACCACATGCAACTGTTGGTGATAAAATTGAGGTTGTCATGCATGACTGACTTCCACTAGTATAAATAAGTGTAACTAAATATGAACTGAAGAGATGTTGAAATTAATAAGACAACTGAGAGTCGGGGGGTGAATCAATTGTTACTGTGATTAAACAATTTTATGCCTATTGAAATATTATTAATCTTCTCCAAGTGATCATCGAGATTATGCAAGACATGAAGAACAAAAATAATAGACATCAATCACACATATGGTATACACAGAGACAAATATTCATGAGCAAACCCATAAAGGGAGAAAAATTCTTCTTGTTAGAATGATATTCATTCTTTTATGTTCTGTACATCATCAATATTTGAGCACCAACTCAAAATGAAGCTACAACCTCTTCTTTAACAAGCTACAATTTTTTATTTTTTTTTGACAGTAACGACTAAATGGATTAAAAGCCGACAAACCAACTTCTGGGTGCTTTACATATTAAGGAAGCCATTAGAAATTCAAGCCAGGAAATCAACTTAAGAGACTTGGTGAATAGGACCTAGGAGCATCAATTTCATGGGCATGATTAGCTGCATTCCCCCTCCTCGTTTCCTTTTTCCTGTGTTGTATTCTTTTTGGCACATTCTCTGGCTAGTTTATCGATTTTGGCTTCGAGTTTGCTAAGATGCTTTCCAAAATCACCTTGCACTATGGATACATCCTTGAATTGGGCATCCGAGTCAGAAGAGAGTTCCTCACGGAGGTCTTTGATGTCCTGGATCAACTATTTGTATCTGTTTTCTCCAGCGTAGTCACTGTTCTACATTTTTCTTTCTTTCTCTTTGACCACAACTTTCATCTTGATGAGTTCCATTTTCATTTCTCCCAATCTTTATTCCAGAGAGGGTCTAGAATTGGAGCCAGAATCCATTAAAGACCTTCTCAACCTCAGATTTCTTCCCCTGTCTGGATAGGATACATTTTCCCCTCTTGATGGCTTGAGCGCAGAAATAGCTTCCACGCCCCAGCTTCATGATGGTTCTGCCCTTCAGATTGGACTCCCCTGCCTTCTCTGAGACACCTCGACTGTAGAAATAGAATTTTCATGCTCTAGGCATCACAGGCTCTCTACGTTTTAGTATGTCCTCCACCTTTAAGGCCTGCAAGTGACCAGACTGAAATCTAACGACTGTCTAGCAAATGGATTTATAAATCACCCTTGGAGACTGGCGAGCGATGGAACAACTTGCAACTGTTTGGGTGATTTCCTGGCAATCGTTCAACGTCCAATCAAGCCTTCGAGTGGGTTAAGGGGGCCTTTTGATGACTCATATTCTAGGGGATGAGGGTGAATGATCCAATGTCATTCACTAACAACTTGGTCTTGTCCATCGTTGTTCCTTTGTTTGCTTCAGAGTTAGCTTGAATGTTTAGGCCATGCAAAATGTGGTAGAATTTGATTTCCTGGAAATTCTTTGACAACAGATTTATTTTCTTGAGCAATTGACTAAGCTTGATATTGTTTGGCCTCCTTCTCGTCTTCATGGATTGAATGATTACTCTAGATTTTCCAAATACCACCAGTTTCTGGATGCTTTTGGAGGCGTCTAGTCTCAATCCCTGGCAGAGCGTGAGATCTTCCGCCATGTTGTTGGTTTCAATGCCTAGCGCCCAGGAGTAGGTGACCTCCAGCATGCCCAAAGGGTCAAGGAGAAACCCTCCTCCACTGGCTGGTCCAGGGTTCCCTTTTGATGCTCCATCGAAGGTAAGACTGTGCATTCCGAGCCCGAATCTCCAATTGATGAAGTCTTGTTCTCCCATCCTGATTTCCCAGCTTGCTTTTAGCATTGAGTTGGTGGATATTTGTTGATGGAGGCTTGGGACTAGATATTTTAGCCACTGTTCTTCTTCCAAGTCTAGGGAGACAGAGTTCTGAATCTTGGTTTGGTCTTCAAGAGCCTTACTCAATAGTGCTTTGATTTTCAGAGTAACTTGGGATGAATTGCAACTTTTACCATTGAAGATCCTATTGTTCCTTTCCAGCCAAATTTTCCACATTATGAACTTGGGGAGCCACATCCAACAAGATTTGAGTAGATTCCTTTTTCTCATGGAGAAAGGGGAGTGTAATGCTCAAGTGATTAACAGATCTGAGGTCGATGAGGGAAGCGTTAGTTTGTCAGGACCCATCATTACGACGTTTTCCAAAACATCTTTTGAAAATGGTCAAGTTAGAAGTAGGTGGTCGGTAGTTTCCTCTTCAGAAGTGCAAAGCGATCATCTTGAGGGACCCTTCCATCCTCTTCGTCTTAATTTTTCTCTAGTTAGGATGCTATTGTGTGCCATTTTCCAGTTGAACATGTCGATTTTGGGGATCGACTTATGAGACCAGATAGTCCTCTAGGGCGTTGGGTCTGGTGGAACATGGGGGATAGCTTGAAGAGATTAGTAACCTGCAACTACGGATTAAGTTCTAGTGATTGTGCCCCATTTTCTTTTATCCTTAACTAAGGCTCTCATGGGGGCTTTCCCTTGCAACAACTCCAAGAGGATTTTGGCTTCAATTTCAAGAATTTCTGGGTAATTCCCCAAATCCCACCCTTTCCAGCTTCCTGAATCATTTTCTTCCCATTTGGAAATATCCCAAAGCATGTGAAGATTGGAGGAGTAGGGACAATATTTGATATTGGAAAAACCTCCTTGAAGGTCTAGCGACGACTCCCCTAGGATCTAATCCTTACAGAACCTTATGCATTTCCCATTGCGAGGGATCCAGGTAAGCTTGGAAATGAAATGGTCTAAGGATCCGAGGCAAAGGGCAAGGATTGGCGAACATTTAAGGACCTTTGGTGGGAATTCCAAACATTTGATATGTTTCCCCAAGAATTATCTTTTCCAAAGGAATTATTTGCTACAGGAGGATTTTTTGAAGATTAGGCTCCACAAAATGTTTTCCCCCATCGCTAGATTCTGAGTAGCGACGTCCCTGAACTGGAGGCCTCATTCTAGAATCATTTTTTTTATTTTTTCCCAACTTACAAGATGAATTTTCCTCTTAGAATTATTCCTGCCTTCCACATAAATATTCTCAGTAGAATGTCTATCTTGTTGATGATGGTTTTTGGTAGATTGGAAGACTTGTCAGGACAAATTTCAGCAGGACAATTTTCCTAGCCATATTTAACCAAGTCGCCCCGCAGGATTGAATGCGAGCCTTCAATTTGTCCAAGAGTGGAGTCCAATGGTTCATCTTGGAAGTGGCTTTGAAAATTGGGATCCCTATATATTTGAAATTGTCCCAACTCGTTGAGCCTTCCATTCCTAAGACCCGGATAATTTCTAGCATCTCTCTTGGAGAGCAATTCCAATTGTAGACTTTGCACTTTTGGTCATTCATTTTGCTGCTAGAGGCTTATTTGTATCGGTCTAGCTCTTGTTTGAAATTTCTTGCTATTGGGACATTGGCTCCACCAAGGAGGAGGGTTTCGTCTACAAACTATGCATGATTGATGTCTTTGATTGTTGGCACAATTATGAGGCCGAGAAGGAAGTGGGTCTGCTGATGGTGTTCCAGCTGGAATCTTAAAATAGAGGCTTGGATGGCATATAGAATCAGGGATAGAGGACAACCTTGGCATAGCCCCCTGGAGGCTTGAAAGTACTGTGCTGAGTGACCATTTACCAAAGGGGAAATCCATGGGGCGACTATGCAGGCTTTGATCCAGCTTATAAAATGTTCGACGAATCCCATATTTCTCATTACTTGAAAGAGGAAGTCATGTCTTATTCTATCGAAAGCATTGGATAAGTCCATTTTAATGATCATACCTTTTTCTTTGCGCTGGATGCTGGAATGTAATGCTTCTTGGACCAACACTATGTTGTCCAAGATTTGGCGCCCTTTGATGAAGCCCCCTTGGTTTTCCAGGATGATGCTCGGAAGAATGACTTTGAGCCTGACCGCTATGATATTTGTGACTAATTTGTAGCTAGTGTTGTAGAGGGATATTGTCCGAAATCAACTGAAGTTTCTCACTCCTTTTTCTTTCGGGATCAGTGCTAAAAATGTTGAGTTTTTGCTTCCCCAGAGTTTGAGGAAATTTTGGGATTTTCGGATCATTCTTAGCAGATCTTTCTTGATGATTGGTTAGCAAGCCTTGTAGAAGCATGGTGTGAAGCCATCAGTTTTAGGGGCCTTATCAGCTTCCATATTGTCCAACACTTTCTTAATCTATTGAACTTTTATGGGGGTCATAAGCCTATAGTTTTCCTCATCATTCAATTTATTAGGGACTGGCGACAGAGGATAGGTGGTGGGGTCTACTGGAGCTTCAATTGGGGTTGAGTAGAGATCTTTGTAGAAGTCATGAGAAGCCTGTTTTATACCTTCAAATATGGTTAGCTCTTGCCCTTGGGAGTGGATTTCTTTGACCGTTTTGAACTACTTTCGAGCTTATGCATGCTTGTGGAAGTAGGTCATGTTCTTATATCCGATTTGGAGCCAGAGACTATGTGACGTTTGACTCCAGTATTCTTCCTCCTCCCTGCATGCACGATGGAGAGATTTTTGGAGATTGACTTCTTGGGTTAGCCGATCTTGAGAGAGAGATTCCTCTTCAAGGGTTAGCTAGAAGGTTTCAAGATCTTCTTCGATGCCTTTTATCTTGGAGGATGAAGAGAGGAGGGTTCTGGCCCACCCTTTGAGAATTTTCTTGAGAGATCCCATCTTTTCTTCTCAGACAAAGAACGGGGATCCTTGGATCTGGACGCTCTACGATTTGGCAACGAGATCTTGAAAAACCTCTTGGTGGATCCAAAGCAGGTTGAACCAAAAGGGGATGTGTTTGAGGTTAGCATTGGGGGAGAGTTCAAGGAGGATTGGCTTGTGGTCGGAGGTGTAATTTGGGAGGATTTTGGAAGAATCCGCTAAGCCAAGAGTGAGGAAAGAGGTTTGGATAAGGAATCTGTCCATACGTGTTGTAATGTGCCCCGGGCCCATTATTTTGTTTGACTAGGTGTACTTTCCTCTGACTGGCTTGATATCTTCCAGGTCCCAATCCATGATGAGGCCTTCCACCCATTCTCTGGCTGGGTCTCTTACCAGAGATCCCCCTTTTTTCTCCGAAGAGGTGAGCGTGATGTTGAGATCACCTGCGATTATTATGTTCTCAGTATTTTGTTAGAGCAGGAAGGATTTTAAGGAGTCCCAACAAGCACGTTTCTCTGAGAAATGTACTGGCACATAGATATTTAAGAGACTTATGGGCCGGCCTAATTCTTTATGGAGGCTTTTGGTGAATATCCAGTGAGGAATTCTTTCTTCTTCCAACAGATCCAGCTTGGAGCTGTCCCAGAAGGTGCCAATTCCCCCTGAGGCTCCTCTGGCACTGACCGCTTTCCCTTGGCCTTTTCTCCAAAAAAATTTACTTGCTCGAAGGAGATCGGGTTCCTCTAGTTTCGTCTCCTAGATGAGAAGGATTTCAGGCATTGTCATATGGATGATATCTTTTAGAGATTCTTCTTTTAGCTTGCTACCTAACCCTCTGCAATTCCAGGAGACATACTTCATTATTTACTCGGCTGTGTGGTGGTGGCTCCTTTTTGAGCCCGACCATGCTTTTTGGTGCTGTGCATGTTTACCATTCCTTTGAGGATTTTTTGGGACCCTTGCAGGACATCCAGGTAAGTTTTCTCTTCTCTTTCATTTTTCTTTGATTTCCTTCCTCTGGTGGATTTTTTCGGTGTGATCTGGGAGCTACTTGTGTCTGAGTCTTCATCATCGAAGTATTATTTGGATTCTAAGGCCAAGATGATGTGATCCTTTTCCATGTCTTTCTCTTTGGTTGGACCTTTAGGGGCTTCTGGATCGACAGTTTCTTTGCCTTTCCCTTTGTACTTTGGGTTGATTGGCTACTCTTATTGAGCCTCAGCTCTGCTTCATGCAGCCTTATTTGCAGTCTGGACCTCTAGGTCTTCGCTGGTGGCTTGGAGGATTGGGGTAGGACCAATATTCTTCTTCTCTTTCGGCTTCAGATTTGATTTAGATTTCTTGGGTTGTTTCCATCCTTCTCTGTCCTTATTTTCTGCTGATTGGGCCTTTGGAAGTGGCCATATTCATGGCAGCTCATACATTTGAATGGTAAGTGTTTGTAATCCAAATTTTGGTAATGATGCCATTCCGCCACCTTGAGCTTGATGGATTCTAGAAGACCTGCTTCTAGATCCACTTCTACGCAGATCCTCACGCAAGAGTAATGGGATTTGGTATATGCCTTGTCTATGAACCATCCTAGTCCATTTCTAATTTTTTGTAGAGATTGGTAGTTCTAGCAGTGGATTAGAAATTTTGGCAATCGGACCCAGACCGTGACCTCCTTTGGGACATTGATTGAGGGGTTGAAATCAGGCGTCTAATGGTTAAGATAAAGGCCTTGCATCCCCATGAAATATGGACCACTTCTAAACATGAGATCGCAGTCTTCTTTTGAGATAAATTCAAATATGAAGAAACCTTGTTCAACTGGGTAGCATGTCACGGTGCTTTGAAGGAGTGGTCTCCAGTTTCTTTGGATCCAATCATCTGTGGTTTTTGCGGAGGGCCAAAGCCCCATAAAATGGCCAACCAATCCATGCTCTGCGAGTGCTAGAGATATTTTGATGGGATGATCTTTCTGGAGGACAATTTCAGGTATTGAGTCAAGTTTTTTGATGAACTTAGGAATGGAAGGCGAGGCTAGAGACTCCCCCACTATGATTAATCTCCTAAAGGCTTCCTCAGTGGAAAGAGGTAGGTGGAGGGGGGAGTTGGATCCCTACCCCCTGGCGCTCCCATGGTAGCCTGTTGCTTGAGAGAAATTGGTTGCGGTCACTTCCTCGGCCTGCATGCAAGAGCCAAAAAACAAGCTGCAACTTGTTGAGAGCACCAAATCTCTGGTTTCTCTATCACCCACTATAAGGAAGCAACAACTCCCTGAGTGTTCCAACACCAACTGGATGGAAGCACCAACTTCCAGTCACATAAGCACCAACCTGTATAACGAAGAACAATGGTTCTCCCTTGCACCACCCTACCACCCTGATTTTTCTGGCTGCAACCATATGGAAGCTACAACTCCTTGTGTTCAAGCACTTACTTGAAACTCTGAGGACAACAATCCTCCCTAGCACCACCCTACCACCCTGAGATATAAATATTTACTTGAATAAGACCTTACAACAATACAGACATTTCAATGCTCACCACTTCTTCTCTATTCTGCAATTCTGTTATGCTTCTGTCTGTTCATGCTTGGCTCCACTTGTTGTTTGTCTCCATCTTCTCTTACTCTGTTCTTCTCATGCTCTTAGGTTCTCGTACAATCTTTTGTTTTCACCATTTCTTCTCTGAGCAACTTATGTTCTTCATATTTTCGGCTCTGTTTTTTCTATCTTCTTGATCACAAACAGTTCAACTTATTTTACTGAGAAACAACAACCTCTCTCTATCATGGAATTTTTATTTTATTCCTTCTCTCATTATCCGTTACACTCTGCATCTCCAATGCTCAAGTCGGGAATCTTCCTACATTCTGAATTAATTAACTTTTAGACGGTTAATCGATCTGCCTACATTCTGAACCCTGGTGTAGATAAAGGGGGGGTTTTCCCGCTAGCAATTGGGTAAGGCCAAGAGGCTCTATATCTTTTTATATTGTTCCAAATATGAAAATCTATGTATGGAGATCACTTATAATACTAAATAAATGTTAGATATGAATCTTGCTAATGTTTTTATGTCTTTTCTTTACTTACATAGTGTTCAAAGTTTGTTTTGGTATCTGCTATGCAACTAAAATCAACAAAAACTCTTCAGCACATCCTTCTGTAATCAAAACCTTAAAAAAAAAACACAAAACAAACAACAAAAAACCCTAGCTCCTAGCCAAAACTACTAAGGTACATTACAATGGTATCAGAGCGAATTTACTTCGCCAACTTGTGAAAAATTACAGATGACTGGAAGAAGAGGTCATGGGGGTCAACCAAAAACATGTAATACGGAAGGGGAATATAAAGAAGTCAGTATGGGAGAGTCACATGAAACATAAAACACCACTTATGAAGAGACCGAACTTTTGGTAGATAAGGTAGCCCAAACAATGAAGGATGCACTTCAAAACAATCGGGAAACTATGTAGCGCAATATGGAAGTGATGCAGAACCACCTATCTTGGGATAAGAAGAACTCAAATTATCCTTTGCTAACTTTCAAAAGGGAAAATATAGAATGATATCTTTGATGGACGAACAAAGTAAGCATCAAGGTATTATTTCTCAATATCTGATGGAACAGAGACATGGTAAAGACCCACCCATGTTTGGTGGAAATCATGATGCTAGTGGATATCATCGAGGCAATGAGAACCATGAGGAATCCATACATAGAGGCCATGTGGAGGAGCATGGAACAAATTATGGGATGTCAATTCCATCTCACACAGCCAACAATACCACCCCTAGGCCATACATGCCTACCTTCCTAGATGCACAAAGGAGGTGTTAGCACTGAGAGTAACTCCAGGCTGTAGAAAGAGTGAGCCCATTACCCATTTAGATATGAGTTATTAAATCAGGTTTAAACTCTGGTGGATCAACAAGAAAGAGCAATAAGAAAGAGGTATAAAATTGTCTGCAAAGTCATTCCATTGGGCATGGAGTCAACACATCCTATAGATCAAAGGCACTCAAGCTGCCTACTAGAAAAAAAAGATATAATTTATGGATGAAGATATAAGGAAGATAACAAAAAGAATAATATCATTAAGAAGAGATCCTCTCTGCAAAAATGACTTAAAAGATTACTAGAACAAAGATCATGAAAGGAGACAATTACTACAAATCATTTGCAGCTCATGAATCTCCTACCCATGAACAACTATTGATCTTCAATGCCTGCAATTCCATTCAAGCAATATGACAAGGTAGAATGATAATAAATAACACAAATTCTGATAAACAACTTTCATGAATCTCTAATGGCAGAAATGCCTACATCACATGCCCTTAGGCTTATAAATACACATATAAACTTCCCCTACAACTCTCTCAAGCTTTGTCTAGTCATGAACTCAACCCTTTCCTTATCAAAATCCACTTCATATATAGTGAATGATCTCTCTCTACTATAAGGAGGTATAAACCAAGGAGCTACATAGGATCCTCCTCCAATTAGGAGTCAGTTACAAAAGATTCCAACAAAAACATAACAAATTCCTATTTTTTGGGATCTTGTCTATTGTGATAAATGCCTTTTGAAGCAGGTCATGCTACTTGATATGGAGATGGAACACATGTTCCTCATGTCCAACTAACTCCTAGGAAACCATTTGAACCTTCCCCAAAAATTGGAAGCCCTCCCATAGCTCAGATTTTTCAGACTGTTAGAGTTTGCTATGCCTTTGACAACATGCGCTATGAACTTTCCTATAGGTGATGTTTTTATCTTTTCTCCAAAAATACGAAATGGGTCGAGATAATGTTTTGTTAGTAAGTAAAAATTATCATGTTTTTCTTCCACACAAATTTCAGACAAACCTAGATCGTGATTGGAAAGTTATGATTAAAACAAGACTTTTCTTTGTGCTAATTGCTACAAACTATCCCAAATTACCAGTTCACAATGCCAATGAGTTCAGGTGCTGTGAACTTTCCTGTAGCAACATGTTTCGTGCAAAATCAACTCAACTGATGCCAAAACCATGAAAGAAGCCTTGAAAACCTATGATAAACCTACTACAACTTCTGATTAATGAAAATAACTTCCATAAAGAGTATATTCATAGAAGCATAGGACAAAACATTCCTTAGATTTACAAGCCTACACATATAAGATATCATAGAAAAATTGATTGAAAGTTGCAGACATACTGATTTATCCTCTTCTTCTCCTAGTTGGACCAACATGTCTAGATTCCTTTTAGTAATATCCTTTATTGACAATTGCATCTCTTGTTCTCATTTTGCCACAATCTGCTTTAATCTATACTGGATCTGCAACATCTACAGTTGTTTCCAACTCATGCCCTATTTTATCATTGCTGGTGTTAATACCTCACTTCTTGTTGTTGAACATTACACTAACAATTTTTTAATCTCTTGATCCACCATAAGCTGCTACAAAGAGTTCGTAGCGCCAAAAGTGGTAGTATGTGACAGTTTGCAACACCTGTTAGCACTGAGAGTCACTCCAGAATGCAGAAAGAGTGATCCCGGTACCCATTTATATAAAAGTGATTAAATCAGGTTTAAAATCAGGTAGATTAGCAAGTAAGAGAAAGAAGGAGGGTAGAAAACAAACGATAAAGTCATTCCATTGGGCATGGAGTCAACACATCCTACATATCAAAGGCACTCAAGCTTCCTACTAGACCAAAAGAGATATAATTGATGGATGAAGTTATAAGGAAGATAACAAAAATAATAATATCATCAAGCATAGATCCTCTCTTCAAAAATGACTTAAAATATTACTAGAACAAAGATCATGAAAGGAGACAATTACTACAAATCATTTGCAACTCATGAATCTGTTAGGATATTTAGACACTTAGGAGTTAGTAAGATCTACTTGGTTTATTATGTCGTTAGGTAAAAATGTGTTTTCAAGTGTGTTTCTTTAGTATGCAATAGTATGCATTTGTAGTTAGGAAATCCGACGATCACAATATGTTCCTGACATAGAGTGATCTGACGGTTCATACTCTCCTCGATCTTAACGGACATTGATCCGTGGATTAACACCCGATTGGTCCATGATCTCTACTTAAAGAGCATGGAGGGTCATTTTTCGATGATCGATTGTGAGAAACTCTCTTGTAAAATCTCTCTGTAATCTTTTTCTTTGCATTAATAAACTGCTCCAAGTGGCCGCGTTGGCTAGGGCCATGGATGTTTCCCCATAGGGGTTTTACCACGTGAACACATCTGTGTGTTGATATTTGATATGGTTATGTGATTTTTTACTGAAGGTCTTCGTCCTCTGTTGGAATACCTGTGTTGTTGAACATGGTATCAAAGCCTGTTTGAAGACCCTCTCTTGTTGAAGATCGAGATCGTGAAGCCGAGCTGCCTCATCTCCACTTTCTATCATTTTCGTACATTTTTGGGCTGAGATTACCATTCCATTGCATCTAGAGGGATCATTTCAGTCAGGAACACTTTTCGTTTCACTCGAAAAGGTTTCCGTTTTCCCAAGATACGACCATTACAGTTAGATCCGGAGGTATAAAGCTTGAATACGCATTTTTTAAAATTTTTGCAAAGTAGTGTTTTGGCTTTATTTATTTTCGGGTTGCTACTCTTTTAGATCTGTGTATTCTCTTTGCCCCATGCCTTGTGCGATCTTGGAAAATCAGAAACAGATAGGAAAATGTGCATCTTCCGGGTAAGCTAACCAAGATCTAACCCTTGTTGTCATCGAGAAGCGAAATTTTTTTCTTGTGTGAAAAGAGTTTTTTTTTAGCACGCTCTCCAAGGCCGGCTTCAACAACAACAACAACCCCAATCCTCCTTCTGAAAATTACAATATGTTTTGCTAGATCATTTGGTTAAAAATTTCCTTATTAAGTAAGAGGTCTTGAGTTCAAGTCTCTCTTTTGTTACCTTTTTTGAAAAATTTCATGCTAAAATTGTAAAGTGTATTTCACTTCAAGTATAAAAGTGAATCACTATAAGTAGCTTTAACATTTTATTTTAGAGTTATTTATTTTGCATGCAACTTTTCTGTTATAAAGTAACTTCATTGTAAAAGTGATCCCCACTTCTCTTTATAAAAGTGGGTCACTTCACAAAACAACCTACACAATCACGTGGTCATTTGGTTATCGATTGTGCCTTTTTTAAAAAGGGCATAGCTCTAACATCGGAAGTCCGTTTTCAGTTCCATTTTTTTTTAAACCGCATAAATTTTATAGCTCTTTCCATCTAGATCATCAATTTCAGTTTTAAATCTACATTATCTGCATATTTAATATGGCTTCTACGAGTATTGTCTTGCTTACCAACAACAACTACTTCCAATGGAAATCTCATATGGAAGATTTATTAAGAAGTAAAGGCTTGTACCAGATTACCTTGGGAAAGGAAAAATAACCCACTGATGCTGATAAGAAAACCAAGTGGGATAATAGGAATGACGAAGAATGTGGACTAATCGGAATTTCCATCTCTCCTAATTTAAGGTACCACCTTCAAGATATTGATGACCCCAAAGAAGCTTGGAACACGATTGAATCTGTGTTTGGTAAACTCAATATTTTTCAAGCACAACAGTTAGAAAATCAAATACTGACCTTGAGTCCAAATGATTTTTATTTCCTTAGAGACATGCTATCTAGGTTTAAAACACTCAGAATTTTATGTGAAGAATGTAAGATAAAGACGGAGGAAGAGCATTGCATCTATCTTATTCTTTCTAAGATAGGTAGTGCATATTCTGTGTTTGTATCTACTTTTTATGCCATGAGAGAGGCTTTAGGGGAAGAATCTTATGAAACACCCACTCTTGAGTCCTTTTGTGCTTCCTTGATTCAAGAGGAAGATAAGCTTGTACAATTTGGAGTGATCAACAATGCATGTCCCTCCAACAAAGCCTTAGTTGCCCAACAAAAAGATAAAGCCAAGTATCCCAAGAAGCAACATCCTCACCACAACAACAAACAACGTAAAGGTCCCAAACCTGCTCAGACAACTTCATCTCCTACTGGTGACAAAGGAGCAAAATATAAAAGTAAGAATACTAACAGACATTGCAAATTTTGTGATAAATATGGTCATGATGAGTCCAAATGTTTCAAGAAGATGGCAACTTTAGAAACAACGATGAAGAAACACAACATCAGTAATGATTCTACTACTTCTTCTCACGGACATGCACTTTCTGCTTCTGATTTCTCCTTCAATTCAAATTCTACTACTACTTCTTCTTCTGATGAGTGGCTTATTGATTCAGGAGCATCTTATCATATGGATAAGGATAAAGCCATATTTTCTTCTCTAAATGAATGTAACACCAATAAAATATTTGTTGGTGATGATAGATCTCTTAGTGTTGTAGGATCTAGAACAATTCAAGTAGATAATGGTCATTTCAATGATGTATTATGTGTTCCAAGTCTTTCTTGTAACCTTCTATCAATATATCAAATCACTCATTCAGGTGAAGGTAAAACCATCGAGTTTTCACCTCACCAAGTTGTAATCAAGGATCTAAAAGATCCTAAGCATGTTCTTGCAATTGGAATTGCTGATGATATTATGAGAGTTTGACAACTTTGGGTCATCATTTTTTTCATCAGTTTTTGTTGCTCATAGCAATGACTTGAGCAAACTTTGGCATGAGCGGTTTGATCATCTAAACTATCGCTCATTGCAACAACTATGTAATCAACAGATGGTGACCAGTCTTCCTCTTGTTTCATGTAGAGATGGTGTTTGTGCCGGTTGTGTTCTCGGAAAACATCATTGAGACAGTTTTGAAAAACGTGCCTCTTGGCACGCCTCAGGTCCTTTGTAGCTTGTTCATAGTGATTTGTGTGGTCCACTTTCTTCTCCTTTTTTTGGGTGCAAGTATTTCTTAATTTTCATTGATGACTTTTCCAGACGTACTTGGGTTTACTTCTTAAACTCAAGAGTGAAGTTTTTGACAAGTTTTTGGCCTACAAGGCCCTTGTAGAAAAGTAATCTGGACATCAAATTCAAAGGTTAAGAACAGATAAAGGAGGCGAATATGTGAACAATAATTTTACAAGCTACAACACTACACAGGGAATCCAAATGCAACACACTGTTCCATATACACCACAACAAAATGGTGTTGTTGAGAGAAAGAACCGCACATTAAAATAAATGGCTAATTGTATGATCCAATCTAAGGGATTAAGTCTAAAGTATTGGGCGAAAGCCATCAACTGTGCAAATTACATAGTAAATCGCACTCCCACAAAGGCTCTTAAAAATATAACACCAGAAGAAGCTTGGAAAAAAATTAAACCATATGTAAGTCACTTCCGTGTATTTGGCAGTATAGCATGGGCTCACATTCCATATGAGAAAAGGAAAGCATTGCAGCCTAAAAGTGAGAAGTGTATATGTGTTGGTTATTCTGAAGATGTCAAAGGTTACAGACTTCTTCAATCACATTGTAATGAAATTATTATTAGAAGAAATGTTAAATTTGATGAAAATCTCTTGGCCTGCGAGCCTAATTCGATGATTGTGCCTTCTTTGGTCTGCGAGACATATTTGGCATTTGTGCCTTCTTATGATCTGGTTTCTTCTTCAGATGATGAAAGTGAGGATGAAAATCCACCTCCGCCTGCTCACCCTCCTCCAGATGAGTCCTTTGAACCTAAACCAACATCAGCTCCATCACTTCCTAGATGGGTTTGTTCAACACGAGAAGAAGTTGGTGATCTTGTCAGTGATCCTTCAGATCAACGTCATACATGTTCACAGTTCCAACGAGCCTCTTCTCTTTTGGCTCAAGTTTTAGAAACTCATGATCCAGAGACATTTGTAGAAGCTTCAGGTCATCCATATTGGGATACAACAATGAATGAAGAGTATCGTTCTTTAATGGAAAATGATACTTGGGATATTGTACCTCTTCCAAAAGGAAAAAAGCTTGTGAGATGCAAATGGGTCTACAGAAATAAGTATGCATCAGATGGAACTATTGAAAGACACAAGGCTCGGTTAGTTGTCAAAGGATTTTCCCAAGTTGAAGGAATTGACTATAATGAAACCTTTTCCCTTGTAGCAAAAATGAATTCCATCCACCTTGTTCTTTCCCTTGCTGCCTCACATAAATGGGAGGTCCATCAGATGGATGTTAAATATACCTTCTTGGACAAAGATTTGCAAGAAGAAATCTACATGGAACAACCTACTGGCTATGTCCAGAATGACTCTAACCTTGTTTGTTGCCTCAAGAAATCTCTTTATGGTCTCAAGCAAGCTCCCCGAGCTTGGTATGCCAAAATGGATAGCTTTCTTATTGCCACTGGATTCTCTAGATGCCATTTTGATCCTAATGTCTATACCAAGAAAGTAGGAAGCCATCTCATAATCCTTTTTCTTTATGTTGATGACCTTATCCTTACTGGAAGTGACTCAAAAATTTAAAACCATGTGAAAACCAGCCTTAAGAAGAAATTTGAAATGACAGACTTAGGATTTTTGCACTATTTCCTTGGCCTCCAAGTTTTGAAAACCAATGAAGGAACTTTTCTTTTCCAGTCTAAGTATTCTTGTGACCTTCTTCGTCGCTTTCACATGGACGATTGTAAACCAACTTGTTCTCCCTTCCAATCTGGAGTCAAGCTTTATGCCACCTATACTTCTCCTAAAGTTGATGCCACCCTGTACCGTCAGTTAGTTGGTAGCCTCTTATACTTGACTCATACTCGTCTTGATCTTTCTTTTGTTGTTGGTCTTGTTGCCCGATATATGAAAACACCCCATGAAAGCCATTGGAAAGCAGCTAAAAGGATACTTCTTTATTTTCGTGGTACAATTCAGTTCGGGATACATTATAGTTCAGGGGGGACTCCTTTATTGATTGGTTTCACTGATTCAGATTGGGACGACGACCCTGATGATCGAAAGTCTACTGCAAGTTATGTTTTCATCCTTGGTTCATGACCTGTCATTTGGGATTGTAAGAAACAATAGGCTATTGCACTTTCTTCAGCAGAAGCAGAGTACTGAGCAATGGTAAATTCAAGTCAGGAAGCCTTGTGGCTTTGACAGATCCTTTTAGAGTTTGGATTCCAACACCAGCATCGAACCAACCTTTGGTGTGACAATCAGAGTGCCATCAAGCTCGCCAAAGACCCAATTCAACATCAGCGTAGCAAACACATCGAGCTACACATGCACTTCATTAGAAATATCATTCATGTTCAAGTTATTGAAGTGCTCTTTTTCCTTACAGAATATCAAGTTGCAGACATTTTCACAAAGTCTCTTACAAAAGAGAATTTTTCCAAACTTTGATCTATGTTAGGAGTTCAAGAAGTTGTCATTAAGGGGGGATAGGCTCTAATGCCTCCATCCTTCTCCTATTGTGTCACTATTGTAAATCCTTCAATCATATCCCAAGTTTTTCTTAAGGGGTGATGTTAGGATATTTAGACACTTAGGATTTAGTAAGATCTACTTGGTCTATTGTGTCGTTCGGTAAAAGTGTGTTTTCTAGTGTGTTTATTTAGTATGGATTAATATGCATTTGTATTTAGGAAATTCGATGGTCACGATATGTTCCCGACATAGAGTGATCCGACGGTTCATACTCTCCTCGATCTTAACGACCATTGATCTGTGGATTAACACCTGATTGGTCCATGATCTTTATTTAAGAGCATGGAGGGTCATTTTTCGATGATCGATTGTGAGAAACTCTCTTGTAAAATATCTCTGTAATATTTTTCTCTGCATTAATAAAATGCTCCAAGTGGTCATGTTGTCTGGGGCCGTGGATGTTCCCACGTAGGGGTTTTACCATGTGAAAACATCTGTGTGTTGATCTTTTATCTGGTTATGTGAGTGGTTACTAAAGGTGTTCATCCTCTATTGGAATACCTATGTTGTCGAACTAAATCTCCTACCCATGAAAAACCATTGATCTTCAATGCCCACAATTCCATTAAAGAAAGATGACAAGGTAGAATGATAATAAAGAACACAAATTCTGATAAACATCTTTCATGAATCTCTAATGGCAGAAATGGCTACATCACATGCCCCCAGGCTTACAAATACAAAGATAAACTCCCCCCGCAACTCTCTCAAGCTTTCTCTACTCATGATCTCAACCCTTTCCTTATCAAAATCCACTTCATACATAGTGAATGCTCTCTCTCTCTAATCTAAGTAGGTAGAAACCAAGGAGCTACATAGGATCCTTCTCCATTTAGGATTCTGTTACAAAATATTCCAACAAAAACATAACAAATTCCTATTTTTTGGGATCTTGTCTATTGTGATAAATTCCTTTTGAAATAGGTCATGCTGCTTGATCTGGAGATGGAACACATGTCCCTCATGTCCAAATAACTCCTAAGAAACAATTTGAACCTTCCCTGATAGATGAAATCCCTCGCATAGCTCGGATTTGTCAGTTTGTTAGAGTTCGCAACACCTTTGACAACATGCGCTACGAACTTTCCTATAGGTGATGTTTTTATCTCTTCTCCAAAAATACGAAATGGGTCGGAATGATGTTTTGTCAGTAAGTAAAAAAAATCATGTTTTTCCTCCACATCAAATTTTAAAAGAACCCATATCATGATTTGAAAGTTATGATTTGTTAGCACTCTATAAATTTCCTAGAGGTTGACAACAGAAGAAATCTACAAAAGGTAACTTTATCCAACCACTTTTGAAGCTGGGATCTAGCCCTTCCAACTTCAGAGAGGGATCTCTCTATATGATTTAGCTATGTTTCCAATTTTAAATATTAGGCTAGGTAAAGAAATAGGTCGGTTTTGTTGTCAAAGTATTTTTTCGTATTGGTTGAAACAGTCTACACATCCATTGGGCTATGGGGTCTGTGTTTTAATAAAATATGAAATCTGAACTAGAAACGCAAAGGAAAACTTTCACAGGGCGAGATAATATAATCACTGGATTCTTTAATAGCATAAATGATGAATAGAAGAAAATATGAGAAAGATAATTTCAACAAAGAAGCAATTAAGAATTTCTTTATTGAAAACACCAGAAGATAAAACACTAAAACCTTTAGAGTCAGAAACAGGGTATACAAGATAAATCGTGCAACATTCGTTACTCCTAAAGATTTGATTCAGAAAGAAATATGATAACAAAGCGAGAATAACATTCAACTTAGAGAGAAAAACATCACCAGTGAATACACGCAAGAATCCTGTAAAAGTGCCTCCTTTTTATTAATGGAAGATCTCTTCAAAAATATTATAGTCTGATAGCGTCAGGGTGTGAAGATCAACAACCCTCAATCCTTCAAGAGATGAAGTATTTATAACTCAAATTACAAACGTTCCTGTCATTAATGACCAGGACGTGCTAAATCTATTTTTAGCCTAACTAATTCAACAAATTGCATAAATCTAGGAATTGCTTGATGATGTGGTGTAACTGCATGCTAATTTCTGGGTGGACCATTGATGAAGCCTCTGTATGATCTCATCTGACTGGACGAATGACTGGGCTGGGACAACTTATCTGCTACTCGATAAGATCACAGAGTTCCTCCCACCGAAGATGACTGGGCACGTTGACTTTGAGTAGCCTTCAATACACTTCGTCCATTTCTGTGTACTTGGCGAAGGTAGGCTTGGTGAGGAAGATGTATCGAATCTCGTGTTGAATATTGATGTCCCACTGAAGAGCGTATAGAAACTCCTTGCCGGTGATGCTCCCTTGAATGCCTGCAAACTTTGAGCTATCCTTGGCCACATCGGCCAATATCTTCTTGTAGTCTGGGAGTGTCATCAATTTATCATTGATTACCTTCAGACTAGGCAGACCTTTCTTCTGTAGAGCCTCAATCTTACTGAAGAATATTTGTACCCCTAGGTCCATGGCCTGAACCTTTTCTTCCAGCTGAAGCATTAATCCTCTCTTGGTCAAAAATCTTTTGACCTCAAGGATGGTCTCTGTTCTGTCTTCAATTTTCATCTCTTCCAGTTCTTCCCTGGTCTTAGAATTGAGGAACTTGATGATCTCATTTTCCTGTGTTGGCATCTCTCCCAATTCTACTCTGATCTTTTTGATGGCCTGTTTTCTCCTCTGTACCAATTCATTCTTCTCAAACATGATCTGGATCATGGGCCATATCTCGTTCATGGACTTAGTGATGTCTGTCCATACACTCTCTTTAACCTCGGCCAAAGTCTTTCCTGCCACTGTTTACTTCCGGAGTTGTTGTAGCTCCTACTTGAGCTGCTCTGTCACCTTATTTTCCTTGGAGAGGCTAGTCTAGAAGGAGGATTTGAGTTCTTGAAGGTTCTCAATCTCCTTTTTAAGCATGCTGATCTCTTTTTTTTGCAGGTTCATCTTTTCCATGGACTTAGCTAGGTCAGTTGTCTTCTCATGGGATGTCAATGGAGTCGCGGATGGGACTGCTGCCACTGATGCTGTGCTCAATCCTGAAATTGGAATAGCACTCAACAGAATGACTTCCATGGCTTCAGTTTCTCTTTCTCTTTTAAAAGTTTCTCCATCTCAACTTCCATTTCTTTAATCTGTGCATTCTGCTCCATGAGCAGCTTGAGCATTTCATCTTTCTTTCCTTCTTTCTCTGCTATCTCCTTCGCCTATGAGTCCTCTGTGGGCGGGAGATTTAGTTGATTCCTCAAGGAGGCAATGTCCGCATTCTTCTTCTTTATCATTTCCTCAACTGCTTTCACGTTTGAGGGATCGTAACCGATCTTGAGGACCAGCTCCTCCAGAGTCTTGATTATGTTGTCCTTGGCAAAGGAGGATATCTTCTCTAGCTTCAATTGTGTTTGAACATTGTTCAGGGACACCTGCAATTTGGACGCAGAAGTGAAAGCATGTGCCAACATATAGAAAACCATTTCCCCTATCTGCTTGTGCAGATCCATCTGATCGGTCGGATGCACGTCCTTCGTCTGGAATTCAAAGGTGGCCCTTTTATGGTCAGTGATCACCTTGGGATCTGGTACCCGTGCATGGAGGAATTCCATATGCATTCTTCCCTTCTCGGTGTCGAATGTCGACAACAACCTATGTTGCGCAGTCGACGTCTGCTTCCAGAACTGAGTGCAAGTACTATTGGTCAGGGTCTGGTTCCTTTTCTTGATCAGCTCATATTTTAAAAAAATGCTCAACTTGGGCCCTACCTTGCCTGGCTGAGTGTTCAATGGGGATTCTATGGATTTCTTTGGAAATGCTGGGGTGATGACCTTATGGAGGCTCGAACCGAAGGGTGGAATACCAACTTTGGTCACTGTAGTAGACGGGGCATCTTTTTCCCTGGTCGGGCCAGGAACTGTAACAGTCTTAGGCCTCTTGGTATGCAGCTAGAATTCTTCGGAAGATACCTCTGTGACAGGCGGAGATAAATCTTGCCTCAGCCTTTTCTCTTTTGGGACCTATGGCGTGGTCGTTTGTGACACAGTGGCCGGGGGATCTTGCTGTTCTACTTCGACCAATGTGTTAGGCTCCCACACTGTCTGATTTGAAAATTTTTCCACCTCAGGCTTAGCTTCATGAACATATGGGATGTTTTTGTTCTTCACCCTCATCTCTGAGATGATCCCACATGGATCATAATGCCATGGGAAACTCATGAAGAGCTTCATTTCCCTTAGCATCCAGTCTGCTTCTTCGCCAGCGCCACGATTGTTGCAGATGAAGGAGCCAATCTGCCCCTTGATTCTAAGCTGCTGCTTTTTCTTCAATGATACAAAATGGATATCATCTGAATTTATAATCTGCCTTATATATTCCAATGCAAAAATTATGACAGACAGGTACTTGGGCAGCTTATACGGTGCCAACTCACACCCGTATACTCTGATCTCTGTATAATTTTGATACAAGTACCAATCCCCGGTATTTGTGTTGTCCGAGAGATGCAGGATCCTCTGAACTTCATCATTTATCCAAGGCTTAGGCCTTCCGCCTAGCATACTTACCACAGGGTGGTAGAATTGGTCGATGAACTTCTTGAAACTGAAATCAGTGGAGTTGTGCTTGAGTAAGGAGGTCCATGCTGTGACTGCCTGAGGTCTACCATCTCCATCCATCTTCTGAATGGAAAAGCCAAATTTATCCGCCTGGAAGAAGATGAACAAGTATGCTAGTATCAATGAGTATCTGAACATGCCTTCCGTGCTGAAATTCACGAGCTGTTCATGAATATTGTCTGCCAAGAATGTACTGAAGTCAAACTGGGCGGTGGGCTTTTCATCGGTAGAGAAAATGGATAGAAAACCCAGGATGGGTTCATCTACCCACTGATCAGAATAGTATCCTAACAAAGCACAAACGGATGAGATGACCTGGTTCCCTTTAGTCGAGAACATGGAAGACGGATAAGGAGGATTTGTGGAGGGAAATTGAGCAAATGGGGGAAGGAAAAGCTCGAATATTTGAGCTCTTTGGGGGAAGGTCATTTTCTGGTATAACTTTGTAAGAATTTCCAGGTTGAAGGGAGATGCAGAGTCGGCTCGGGGAATTTGCATCATCTGGTCTATGGATTCGGGTGTGATGAGGAACAGGATCTCTCCGGATGAGGAGATGATGGCTCTTTGTTTGGGAATGTAGTGGGCTTGACACTTGAGAGCGAACTCGGGAAAATGGTGGATCTGAGGGAAAAGGTAGAGGGGTAAATTGGATTCCCAGAGTCCAATTTCATCACTCTGGTCCAGGAAAACTTCTCTGAGCCACGACTGAAGGTCTGAGAAATCAAAATCGCATTTTGTATCTGCGATTAATCGGTCTTTGTCGACTAGTGGGATCCTGTCCAGGTTGACAGGAGGTAGGAGAAACAGATTCTCCTCTCCTTCTGCTTGTTTGGACTTTGGCGCTATTTCTGCAATAGTACCTGCAATAAAACACAACATTAGTGGGGGCGACTGACTGTGTATGAGGGAAACTGACTGTAACGGAGGATTAAATGGTGTAAAAAACTCTCTGGTGCGATGAGTGGTAAATGGTGAGAAAGGGAGAATGCGGGTAGTTTTAATTAAATGGGGGTCGGTTGGGCACGGGAGACAGGTCAGCTGGATAACGGATAGGTTATCCAATAATAAATGGCCAACGGATCATTTGAGGGTGAGATGGTGGGTGACGGTGATTGAGGGATACAGATGGGTGATGTGGCGGCTATCGATTGGAGGTAAAAGTCATAGTAAGGGGCTTGCCATGAGCGAATGGGGGGGAAGGACTGACAACAGTTATGGGACATGACCATTTCGGGAAAGGTGGAAGGTGACGTCCAGAGGTGACGGAGGTTTGTCAGATAGTAGAGGATGACGGGACTCGGGGCCATTAGATCGCTGCCACGTATAACAAGGGACCTGTCAAAGGAAGAATACCATTCCAGACACCCCCCCTCGGTTAAAAGCAGATCATTCGGGGGGGTCCGAAATCCATTTTGGGCCGTTGATCTGCGTGCCTATTTCTGAGCCGCACATCTATGCGCTCTGTTTATGACACATTTTGGACCCCCCCCCCCTCCATTAAAGGCAGAATGGATGGGAGGGTTCAAAATCCAATGATGACCGTAGATTTGAGCGCTCGATCCTGAGCCGTTCTGATGCGCGTGAGTCTTATCATTGATTCCGGACTCCCCCCCCCCAGTTAAAGGCAAAACAGTCGAGGGGGTCCGGAATGATCTTTCCACCATAGATCTGGGCGCCACCATCAGGACCATTGATATGTGCAGGGAGCATAAGTGGGGAGCGGAAAACACATGCGCCAGGGAAAAACTTAGGATAAATGCATTTTATGGGGTTTTCCAAGGTTTTTCAAGTAGACACCACCATGGGGCTTGACCAAACGATCTTTTAAGCATCTGAAACATGGTGCAACACTTACATCAAACTGGTTCTTATTGAAATGAAGCAACAAAGCAACTAGCCTATATTCTAACCTATCTTCCTATGACAATTAACCCAGATTAGACTGTTGGGTTAAGAATTTACTCTACCCTGGGGCTATCTGACCAAGATTAGATAGTCTGGCCAGATTTATTCACTAATCTAACCTAGACACTTTGGCTAGGATTAAACTGTTTAGCCAAATTCATTCACTACCCTATCAACATCAAATTTAAAAAGAAATTGGCCATGCTTGAAAGGTATGGACCAAGTTACTATTATTGCATGGGGATTTTATTAAAATTCCTTTATGCCCTCTTTTTCTTTTCTTTCTTTTTTCTTTTCTTTTCTTTTTTTTTCTTTAATTTTTCTTTTTCAAATTATTTGCAGAATGAAAAATCATTTGTCAACAAAAACACTAGAGACAGATAATATCCCAGTCACCAGTTGATCCTATAACTTATAGGGTGATAACAGCGACTCCACCTGGGGATGGTACTTGCCCTGTGAAGTGCCAAGAATCCTGGTTCCAGTCATTCTGAAAACTTCTGCCTAGTAGCCTTCATTGATTGATTGGCTTTATTCTCAAAAATTGGAAGAACAGTGGTCAACATCTTAGGGCCTTCTCTTCGGGCTTCAACCAACTGACTAATGTTCTTCACTCAGAAAATGCAGGCGAAAAATAAAAATAAAAATGGTATATACAATGGGGATTGAAAACTTGAGTCTCTACTGAGGTGGCACATAATGTTTCAACATTCTTCCATTTACAGGTCCTCCTGGCAGATCTGTCCCATCAGCGTTGTTTAGAAAGAAAGCATTGTTTCCCCTGAATGCTTGGATCATGTATGGTCCTCTCCACAGACTGTCAAATTTTCCATGCTTTCCCTTGTCTTCATTTCTTGAGTCCCATCTCAGCACCAAATCTCCTAACTCAAAATCATCTTCCTTGGTTCTTTTGTCAAAAATCTTCTTGATGCTTTCTTGGATTACCTGAGTCTTGTTGAAAACTTCTTCCCTAGATTACTGCAAATGGATCATCTGGTTGATCCTTCTCTGTGAGTCATTTGGCTCGGCTTGTACATATTGAAGCAACTTCATGACAGGGACTCCTAAGGAAGTGGGGAAAACTGCCTCTGTGCCATAGACCAGCTGGTATGGTGACATACCGATTGACCTTTTGGTGGTCAGTCTATCAGCCCATAATGCGAACACCAACTTGTTATGCCACGATTTCTTGTTTTCCTGCAATTTTTTCTTGATGATATTTACCAAGGTTTTGTTAAAAGATTCTGCCAGCCCATTCCCTTGAGGTTAGTAAGCTGTGGAATGCCCCAAACCAATGTGATATTGGTTGCATAAATCTATGAGCTTCTTCGACCGAAAAGCAGTTGCATTATAAGTTATAATCTTTCTAGGACATCCAAAGCGAGACAAGATATTATTTTCAAGGAATTTTATAATAACAGAGTCAGTGGCTTGTCTGCTTGGTATTGCTTCGATCCATTTGGTAAAATAATCGGTGGCAGTGAGAATCCACCTGTGCTGGCCTGAAGAAGGGGGGTGTATTTCTCCGATGAAGTCCAGTCCCCATTGCTGGAAAGGGGCTTCAACTGAGATCGATTTCAGGGGGAGAGGAAGGAGTTTCCTTTCGCCTTCAAACAACTGACATTGATGACATGCAGTCACTTTATGATGTACATCGGCGAATAGGGTGGGCCAATAGAATCCCGCTCTGAGTATTTTGTTGGCTGTGAGCTTCCAGTTCAGATGCCCACCACATTCTCCTGCATGAAATTCTTGTAACACGTTTTCAGCTTCATCTTTCAATAAACAATTTAACAAAATGCCTCCAGGATCTTTCCAATACAAATTGCCTTCTAGAATACAGAATTTTAAGGCTTTCAACTTTAAAAATCTAGCTTTAGTCTTAGTCAAACCAGGGGGAGCTTGTAAATTTTTCAAAACAAATATAAGGTCCGCGTACCATGGAGAGTTGAGAAATACCTCTCTCACGTTTGGAGTCGCCATCTCGCCCTGTTCATCTGTTGCAGCTAAAAAGTTAATGTCAAGAGCATGGAAATTAGATTTAACCATTAACTTTGCTAGGCCTTGACCCTTGATTAGTTTTGTAGGCTTAATCTCTATATCGTATTCTAAGATGACAGCAATCCATTTTCCCCTTCTTCCATCAAGGTTGTCCTGGGTCAAAATGTCTTTTAATACCGCATTCGGAACATATGCAATGGTATGAGAATGGAGAATGTAGACCCTAAAATCTTTTATAGCTTTTACCAAGGCAAAAGCTTGTTTCTCCATTATCTTGTAATTCAGAGCAGCGTCTCTTAATGCTTTACTAAAGAAAGCTATGGGTTGTTCGTACCCTTCGCTATTCTTTTGTAGTAAGACCGCTGCTATAGTATGTTCGGAAGCAAAAGAAAAAAGAAAGAAGTCCTTAGTAAAATCTGGACTGATCAAGACAGGGGCCTCTGTGAGTGCTCGTTTGACTTGTTCGAAAGACTGTCTGTACTCAGTGTCCCACTTTATTTTTACATCTTTTTTAAGCATATTTGTAATGTTTCTGAGGAGCTCTGCCAGATTGGGAATGAATCTTCGTAGAAAGTTAATTCTCCCGATAAAATACTGTAGTTCTTTAAGGTTTCTTGGGTGTTCTAATTTTTGTATGGCCTCGATCCTGCTGGGGTCTATTTTGATTCCGTCCTTGGAGATGATGTGTCCTAGCAGTTTGCCTTCCTCTAGTCCAAAAAGGATTTTCTTAGGATTTAAAGAAATCCCAAACCTCCTTCATTTCTAAAAAACTCGTCTGAGATGCCTCAAGTGCTCGTCATCCGACTGGGAAAACACAGTAACGTCATCCAAATAGATGACAATAAACTTGCCCGATTCTTCCACAAAGGCGATGTCCATCGCTCTCTGGAAAGTGGCCCCAACGTTCATCAAACCAAAGGGCATTTTCACATACATGAAAGTGCCCCATGGTGTGGTGAAAGCGGTTTTGTCTTGGTCATCCGGGTGAACTAGGACCTGATTATAACCCGAGAACCCATCTAGCAAAGAGATTCAACTGGATCCGACCACCCTTTGCAGGATGTGGTCCATTTTCAGCAAGGGGTAATTGTCTTTCAGGGAGACCTTATTCAGATTTCGGAAATCTATACAAAGTCTGATTTCCCTCGATTTCTTACGTGTAGGGACCAAATTAGAGACCCATTTGGAAAAATGCAACGGGACTATGATCTTGGCATCGTACATTTTTTTGATTTCCTTTTCTATTAGAGGGAGCAACTTGGGATTTATCCTCCTAAGTTTCTACCTGAACGGTTTTTGGTCTTCTTTTATTGGAATCCTGTGTTGTATGATGCTGGTATCATAAGATTTCAAATCCTCATAACCCCAAGCAAAGACATCCGAATATTCTTTGAACAGCTCAATGTATTTGAGTTTTTTCTCTGGGGGTAATGATTTAGACAATTTGACTATCCTGGGTTTCTCTTCGGTCCCTATATTACAATCTTCTACCTCTTGTCCACTGGCTTCGATTTTCGATTTTTGGGCTACATCGTTAAAATCAAACAAATCCTCTAAAGGAACCAGACCCCTAGGTAAAATATTGCTTTTCAACTGCAGAATATCAATCTCCATCTCGTCATCGCCTAATTCTCCTGAATCTACGCTATTTACACTATCAATTTAAAAATCAAATCTATTTACATTTTCATCTTCGTTCTCTAAATATATATTTGTACATTCGAAGTCATTTTTACATTGCAGAAAGTCTTTGATTTGATCGTCATTACCAAACACTTTCCAGTACCTGATATTGTCGGGAACAGTTGGTCTGCATTTCACCTCCACAGTGTATGGGTGAGTTGAGCGGAAAGGAATCTTACATGTGGCTGCTGACGTAGCCAATCCATCCACCAGAATGTTTTGTCCCCTCGGCATTATCTGCAAGTCAACTTCAGTGAAACATCTCAAGGCATCAAGAACAACATCCCTATAAGCTCTAAGACGTGGGTGTTTCGCAACGTACTCACCTTTGATTTGCTTGATTATCAACTCAGAGTCACCTCTTACCATAATATGTTTAGCACCAACTCTTTTCAAAAGATTTAGACCGAGCATCAAGGCTTCATACTCGGCAATATTGTTAGTGCATTGGAAATTTAATTTGTAAGAATGGTTTTCTGAATACCTGTTTCGGTGATTATGCAGCTAGACTCCTACTCCAACTCCTTCTTTTCTTACTGCTCCATCAAAATCCATGCTCCAGAAATCTGCGGGTAACTCTTCAGTTATCACGTTTTTCATTCTTGCTACCTCAATGATTTCTTGGCCTTTGTCCTGACTAGATGTATCTTCTCCCAGCTGAGTATCTTGTCCTCCCGTGTCACCATCATTGTACAAGATAAAAGAATCCAAATCGGAATGGGCGGAGTAAAGAGGGTAGTTTTGCAGTTTTTCTTGGCTACTGACCATGTACTTCATCAATGTTTCTCTGTATAGCCTTGTTTGTTGCCCGAAAACTGGGATAGTGGCATAAGACATATCTAGTTGCAGGGTACCTCTCAACTTATCCCCCCAAGACCAGGATAAAAACATTCCATACTTCGGAGGGATGTCTGCAACTACCACGTCCATGACCATGCTCTTTGCAGGAATCTGAACCAGGGTGATACATAGGTCCTTGATCAGACCAATACATCTAACTTTACTGGAGTCAAATGAATGTAGATATTTATAAGTTCTGGTGACCTCCAGTCCCAGTTTCTCCATCACTTCTTTAGGCATCAGATTGTGGGAAGCACCCGAATCCAGCATAGCGTTATGCAATATCAGGTCATGTATGTTTAGACTGATGTAAAAAGGAGCAACATCACCATTATCGTCTCGGCCATCTACTTCAGGTCCGAACAAAAGTTCAGGTTGATCATCTGTAAGGTTCATGGTATCTGAATGGTTTGATTATCCAATGGTTAAGGCCTTCGTGCCTATGTCAGGTTCAATGGTCAGTGCTTTGATCACCTGTGAATGATAAATGTCTTTGTTCATCAACTCAGAAAGTGGAATGGGAATTTTTACTTTGGCTAATTCCCCCTCAAGGATGAAAGGTGTAGGAGCTCTGCCTTGGCTCATCAATTCTGGTTTGTCCACCACACTCTTCTAGCCAGAAGTACTTGGTGGATTAACAGGTGAAACCTCGGGATGTGACGATCTTTTTAGAATAGTAAGGTTTTTCTTCGCAGGAACTTCGAAAGTACTCTTTTCAGGAATCTTCTCGGCAGATGGTTCAGTGGCTTCCTTTGTTTCGACTACTTTCTTTGTTTCAATCGTCTTTTTTGGGGAACTCCCTTCTGTCTTTTTACTCCGTAGATTATACTGCCGGTGTACCTCCAAAATGGAATTTTCTAATGCCTGTTGTTCTGCATCTTTAGCTTCTTCACTTACTTTTGTTTGATTGATAAGAAAAAGTTATTTCTCTTCTTGGGTAAGGAAAATAGCTTCGTTATCGTGAATGCCCACGAGATTTATGTGAGTATCCTCCAATTCCTCAATCACTTCCTCCCCTTCATCAACATAATTTTATTTTAGGGGAGGTCTGATCTACTGATCTAGACCCCTCTGCTCTCTTTGATCCCTAGGATCTCTCTGTCTGATTTGAGGAGGGTTTATCCTAAAGTTAGGGTTCCAAACCTGAGGAGCTGGTGGGTTTTCTCTCATAGGATTTCTGTCTGAAACTGTAAGTCTTTCCATCATTCTTTCCATTTCTCTGGCCAAAGAATCCAATTTGGAATCTGAGGTTGACGTGGAAGGTTATTCTTTGATTGTGACTCTCCTCTCTTATCTCTGACGTGCCCTTTTTGCCAACAAATTGGCCTCCACACTTATTGCACTTTTTTGCATGTCTTCCAGGGTGGTAGAATTTCTTTCCCTTAGTTGGTATGACATGTCGGTGTCAAAACCATCAGGGAATTTTATCAATGCCAAACCCTGTGGAGGTTTGATTTCAGCTGGGATTGCGTTATACAGGTTATTGAAACGAGTGCAGTAATCTTGCACTGTCTCACCTTGATTTCTTTTGATATTTTCGTATTCTGACAAAATTTGCAGAGGGTTTTTCTTTACCTCCCATCTGTCTAGAAAACTTCTTTGGAATGTGGTAAGGTCAAGGACTGAGGCGACACGCAAACCTTTGTACCATTTTTTAATGTCACCAGTCAAACTTTGGGAAAACAATCTCATTTGAACGTCAGCCTCATCTACTTCATGCAGATCATAATAATCATTCATTTTATCTACGTGATGTTGTGCGCTCAAAGGTCCTATTGCATCGAACTTTGGAAGTCTCGTTTGATAGTCTTGGGGCATGGCATGTAGAGGTGCAACCAACACCAAGGGAGCATATCGAGCTACCATGATGGGTGGAGGAGGTGGGAAGACAACCTGGATGATCGGCGAGGTAGCGACTGAAGAAAAGGACGAGGAGGGACTGGATAGCACTGAGGGAGTGATTTGCGGTTTCGCAGTGGGAGATATAACTTCAGGGGTTCAGGGTTGTAAAACGGTTGGGTCAAAAATGATTCCAGTCACAAAACTATCGGACCATGTTCTAACCAGGCTTTGTTGTGGAAAGGTGTCAAGGTTAGGGTTTTGAAAGGTAACAGGTTCCCCTGAAAAGGAAAGGGACTTATGCAAAGGAGTATGACTCACTGAGCCTTCAGCTACGGTCCTTTTCCTGAGTAATTGTTCTGGGTTATCTGTCACTATCGCAGGTTCTGGGTCTAGATGAGATCGAGTATAAACTTTCTTGGGAGCCAAATTTCTTTTTGATTTATATATATATACTTTTTAGCTTTATGAGTCCGAAAATAATATGTACAAATTTTAATCAACCTCTAAACATTACTTTCTTCTCAAATTTGCAATATTCCAGAAACAAACTTTCTTTTTAGGGGAAAGAAAACGTGAAATTATAAATTTTTATGTTCGTCCCCAGTGAGTCGCCACTATGTTAGCACTCTATAAATTTCCTAGAGGTTGACAACAGAAGAAATCTACAAAAGGTAACTTTATCCAACCACTTTTGAAGCTGGGATCTAGCCCTTCCAACTTCAGAGAGGGATCTCTCTATATGATTTAGCTATGTTTCCAATTTTAAATATTAGGCTAGGTAAAGAAATAGGTCGGTTTTGTTGTCAAAGTATTTTTTCGAATTGGTTGAAACAGTCTACACATACATTGGGCTATGGGGTCTGTGTTTTAATAAAATATGAAATCCGAACCAGAAACGCAAAGGACAACTTTCACAGGGCGAGATAATATAATCACTGGATTCTTTAATAGCATAAATGATGAATAGCAGAAAATATGAGAAAGATAATTTCAACAAAGAAGCAATTAAGAATTTCTTTATTGAAAACACCAGAAGATAAAACACTAAAACCTTTAGAGTCAGAAACAGGCTATACAAGATAAATCCTACAACATTCGTTACTCCTAAAGATTTGATTCAGAAAGCAATATGATAACAAAGCGAGAATAACATTCAACTTAGAGAGAAAAAAATCACCAGTGAATACATGCAAGAATCCTGTAAAAGTGCCTCCTTTTTATTAATGGAAGATCTCTTCAAAAATATTACAGTCTGATAGCGTCAGGGTGTGAAGATCAACAACCCTCAATCCTTCGAAAGATAAAGTATTTATAATTCAAATTAAAAACGTTCCTGTCATTAATGACCAGGACGTGCTAAATCTATTTTTAGCCTAACTAATTCAACAAATTGCATAAATCTAGGAATTGCTTGATGATGTGGTGTAACTGCACGCTGATTTATGGGTGGACCGTTGATGAAGCCTCTGCACGACCTCATCTGACTGGACGAATGACTGGGCTGGGATAGCTCATCTGCTACTCGATCAGATCACAGAGTTCCTCCCACTGGAGATGACTGGGCACGTTGACTTTGAGTAGCCTTCGATACACTTTGTCCATTTCTGTGTACTTGGAAAAGGTAGGCTTGGTGAGGAAGATGTATCGAATCTCGTGTTGAATATTGATGTCCCACTGAAGAGCGTATAGAAACACCTTTCCAGTGATGCTCTCTTGAATTCCTGCAAACTTTGAGCTGTCCTTGGCCACATCGGCCAATCTCTTCTTGTATTCTGGGAGTGTCATCAATTTATCATTGATAACCTTCAGACCAGGCAAACCTTTCTTTTATAGAGCCTCAATCTTACTGAAGAATATTTGTACCCCTAGGTCCATGGCATGAACCTTTTCTTCCAGCTGAAGCATTAATCCTCTCTTGGTCAAAACTCTTTTGACCTCAAGGATGGTCTCTGTTCTGTCTTCAATTTTCAGCTCTTCCAGTTCTTCCCTGGTCTTAGAATTGAGGAACTTGATGATCTCATTTGCCTGTGTTGGAATCTCTCGCAATTCTACTTTGATCTTTTCGATGGCCTGTTTTCTCCTCTGTACCAATTCATTCTGCTCAAACATGATCTGGATCATGGGCCATATCTCATTCATGGACTTAGTGATGTATGTCCATACACTCTCTTTAACCTCGGCCAAAGTCTTTCCTGCCACTTTTTGCTTCCGGAGCTGCTGTAGCTCCTACTTGAGCTTCTCTGTCACCTATTGTTCCTTGGAGAGGCTGGTATGGAAGGAGGATTTGAGTTCCTGAAGGTTCTCAATCTCCTTTTTAAGCCTGCTAATCTTTGTTTCCTATAGGTTCATCTTTTCCATGGACTTAGCTAGGTCAACTATCTTCTCCTGGGATGTCAATGGAGTCGCGGATGGGACTTCTTCCACTGAGGTTGTGCTCACTCTTGAAATTTTAATAGAACTCAACGGAATGACTTCCATTGGCTTCATTTTCTCTTTCTCTTTTAATAGTTTCTCCATATCATCTTCCATTTCTTTAAGTTATGCATTCTGCTCCATGAGCAGCTTGAGCATTTCATCCTTCTCTCCTTCTTTCTCTGCTATCTCCTTTGCCTGTGAGTCCTCTGTGGGTGGGAGCTTCAGTTGTTTCCTCAAGGAGGCAATGTCAACATTCTTCTTCTTTATCATTTACTCAGCTGCTTTCACATTTGAGGGATCGTAACCGATGTTGAGGACCAGCTCCTCCAGAGTCTTGATTCTGTTGTCCTTGGCAAAGGACGATATCTTCTCTAGCTTCAATTGTGTTTGAAAATTGTTCAGGGACACCTGCAATTTGGATGCAGAAGTGGAAGCATGCGCCAACGTATAGAAAACCATTTCCCCTGTCTGCTTGTGCAGATCCATCTGATCGGCCGGATGCACATCCTTCGTCTGGAATTCGAAGGTGGCCCTTTTATGGTCAATGATCACCTTGGGATCTGGTACCTGTGCCTGGAGGAATTCCATATGCATTCTTCCCTTCTCGGTTTCGAATGCTGACAACAACCTATGTTGCACAGTCGACGTCTGCTTCCAGAACTGAGTGCAAGTACTGCTGGTCACAGTCTGGTTCCTTTTCTTGATCAGCTCATATTTTTCAAAAATGCTCAACTTGGGCCCTACCTTGCCTGCATGAGTGTTCAATGGGGAGTCTGTGGATTTTTTTGGCAATGATGGGGTGATGACCTTATGGAGGCTCGAAATGAAGGGTGGAATACCAACTTTGGTCACTGTAGTAGACAGGGCATCTTTTTCCCCGGTCGGGCCAGGAACTATAACAGTCTTAGGCCTCTTGGTATGCAACTGGAATTCTTCGAAAGATACCTCTGTGACAGGCGAAGATAAATCTTGCCTCGGCCTTTTCTCTTTTGGGACCTGTGGCGTAGTTGTTTGTGACACAGTGGCCGGGGGATCTTGATGTTCTACTTCGACCAATGTGTTAGGCTCCCACACTATCTGATTTGCAAATTTTTCCACCTCAGGCTTAGCTTCATGAACATATGGGATGTTTTTGTTCTTCACCCTAATCTTTGAGATGATCCCACATGGATCATAACGCCATGGGAAACTCATGAAGAACTTCATTTCCCTTAGCATCTAGTCTGCTTCTTCCCCAATGCCACGATTGTTGCAGATGAAGGAGCCAATCTGCCCCTTGATTCTAAGCTGCTGCTTTTTCTTCAATGATACAAAATGGATATCATCTGAATTTATAATCTGCCTTATATATTCCAACGCGAAAATTCTGACAGGCAGGTACTTGGGTAGCTTATATGGTACCAAGTCACACCCATATACTCTGATATCTGTATAATTTTGATACAAGTACCAATCCCCAGTCTTTGTGTTGTCCGAGAGATGCAGGATCCTCTGAACTTCATCGTTTATCCGAGGCTCGGGCCTACCGCCTAGCATACTTACCACAGGGTGGTAGAATTGGTCGATGAACTTCTTGAAACTAAAATCAGTGGAGTTGTGCTTGAGTAAGGAGGTCCATGTTGTGACTGCCTGAGGTCTACCATCTCCATCCATATTCTGCATGGAAAAGCCAAATTTATCCACCTGGTAGAAGACGAACAAGTATGCTAGAATCGATGAGTATATGAACATGCCTTCCATGCCAAAATTCATGAGCTGTTCATGAATATTGTCTGCCAAGAATGTACTGAAGTCAAACTGGGTGGTGGGATTTTCATCGGTAGAGAAAATGGATAGAAAACCCAGAATGGGTTCATCTACCCACTGATCATAATAGTATCCTAACAAAGCACAAAGGGATGAGATGACCTGGTTCCCTTTAGTCGAGAACATGGAAGACAGATAAGGAGGATTTGTGGAGGGAAATTGAGTGGATGGGGGAAGGAAAAGCCCGAATATTTGAGCTCTTTGGGGGAAGGTCATTTTCTGGTATAACTCTGTAAGAATTTCCAGGTTGAAGGGAGACGCAGATTCGGCTTGGGGATTTTGCATCATCTGGTCTATGGATTCGGGTGTGATGAGGAACAGGATCTCTCCGGACGAGGAGATGACGACTCTTTGTTCAGGAATGTAGTGGGATTGACACTTGAGAGCGAACTCAGGAAAATGGTCGATCTGAGGGAAAAGGTAGAGGGGTAAATTGGATTCCCAGAGTCCAATTTCATCACTCTGGTCCAGGAAAACTTCCTTGAGCCACGACTGAAGGTCTGAGAAATAAAAATCGCATTTTGTATCTGCGATTAATCGGTCTTTTTCGACCAGTGGGATCTTGTCCAGGTCAACAGGAGGCAGGAGAAACAGATTCTCCTCTCCTTCTGCTTGTTTGGACTTTGGCTCCATTTCTGCAACAGTACCTGCAATAAAACACAACGTTAGTGGGGGCGACTGACTATGTATGAGGGCAACTGACTGTAACGGAGGAATAAATGGTGTAAAAAACTCTCTGGTGTGATGAGTGGTAAATGGTGAGAAAGGGAGAATGAGGGTAGTTTTAATTAAACGGGGGTCAGTTGGGTGCGTGAGACAGGTCAGCTAGATAACAGATAGGTTATCCAGTAATAAATGGCCAACGGATCATTTGAGGGTGAGATGGCAGGTGACGGTGACTGAGGTATACAGACGGGTGACGTGGCAGCTATCAATTGGAGGTAAAAGTCATAGTAAGGGGCTTTCCATGAGCGAATGGGGGGGGAGGACTAACAATAGTTATGCGACATGACCATTTCGGGAAAGGTGGAAGGTGACGTCCAGAGGTGACAAAGGTCTGTCAGATAGTAGAGGATGACGGGACTCGGGGCCATTAGATCGCTGCCACGTATAAAAAGGGACCCGCCAGAGGAAGAATACCATTCTGGACTCCCCCCCCTTGGTTAAAAGTAGATCATCCAGGGGGGTCCGAAATCCATTTTGGGCCGTTGATCTGCGCGCCTGTTTCTGAGCCGCAGATCTATGCGCTCTATTTATGACACATTACGGACCCTCCCCCCTCCATTAAAGGCAGAATGGATGGGGGGGTCCGGAATCCAACGTTGACCGTAGATTTGAGCGCTCGATCCTGAGCCGTTCAAATGCACACGAGTCTTATCATTGATTCTATACCCCCTCCCCCCCTAGTTAAAGGCAGAACGGTCGGGGGGGGGTCCAGAATGATCTGTCCACCGTAGATCTGGGCTCCACGATCATGACCATTGATATGTGCAAGGAGCATAAGTGGGGAGTGGAAAACACATGCGCCAGGGAAAGACTTAGGATAAATGAATTTTATGGGTTTTTCCAAGGTTTTTCAAGTAGACACCACCATGGGGCTTGACCAAATGATCTTTTAAGCATATGAAACATGGTGCAACACTTACATCAAACTGGTTCTTATTGACATGAAGCAACAAAGTAACTAGCCTATATTCTAACCTATCTTCCTATGACAATTAACCCAGATTAGACTGTTGGGTTAAGAATTTACTCTACCCTGGGGCTATCTGACCAAGATTAGACAGTCTGGCCAGATTTATTCACTAATATAACCTAGACACTTTGGCTAAGATTAAACCGTTTAGCCAAATTCATTCACTACCCTATCAACATCAAATTTAAAAAGAAATTGGCCATGCTTGAAAGGTATGGACCAAGTTACTATTATTGCATGGGGCTTTTATTAAAATTCCTTTATGCCCTCTTTTTCTTTTCTTTCTTTTTTCTTTTCTTTTCTTTTTTTTCTTTTCTTTTTCTTTTTCAAATTATTTGCAGAATGAAAAATCATTTGTCAACAAAAACACTAGAGACAGATAATATCCCAGTCACCAGTTGATCCTATAACTTATAGGGTGATAACATGATTAAAATAAGACTCAACTGTGCGCTAATTGCTACAAACTATCCCAAATTACCAGGTCACACTGCCAGTGAGTCGATGTGTTGCGAACTTTCTTGTAGCATCTTGTTTCATGCCAAATCAACTCAAATGATTCCAAAACCATGAAATAAGCCTTGAAAACATCGGAAAAACCTGCTACAAGTTCTGGGTAGTGAAAATAACTTGCATAAATAATATATTCATAGCAACATAGGACAAACCATTCCTTAGATTTACAAGCCTGAATATATAATATATCATAGAAAAATTGATTGAAAGTTGTAGGCATAATTATTTATACTCTTCTTCTCCTAGTGGCCTCTTGGGAAAGAATGTTCAAATTCCTTTTAGCAATCTCCTTTCTTGACTGGTGCATCTCTTGTTCTCATTCTGCCACGATCCTCTTTAATCTATATTGGATCTGCAACATCTATAGTTGTTTCCAACTCATGCCCTATTTGATCATTCTTGGTGTTAAGACCTCACTTCTTCTTGGTGAAAATTACACTAACAGTTTTTCAAGCTCTTAATCCACCATAAGCTGCTATAGAGAGTTTGTAGCACCAGAAGTGGTAGTATGTGACAGTTTTCAGCGCATTGTGATGAAGAACCAAAATGCTAATTATTCCTTTGGAAAACGACCCTTTAGATATGCTTGATGATGTGATGGATTTGAAAACTAGAAATCATCATTAGAAATTCTTTTGAAATCATAATCATAAAAGATTTGACATATGTCCTATTTTTGGAGTGTTGCAAACTTCTAGGAGAGTTTGTAGCGCATCTAATTCATGACTTGGCAAGATACTTTAGGTGGTTGGATGAATGTCTAAGATCCTTTGGACACTTGTTTGGATGAAAACATTTGATGGTGGCATTTAGATAGCTAGATGAGACCTTTACTTTCCCTCTTGTGCTAATAATGACAACCGCCATCATGACACCAAGACTAGGAAAAATGTATTTTGATAAGCTTTAGACCCAAGGTTAAAATCAATACATTGATTTATTAACATGAAACATGACTAAAAAACCTTTGACAACCTGTACATCCTATGTGTTAACATCTGGCTCCACAGGGGATGACATGCTCCCTGTGAGCTTCCAAGAACATCACAGTTCTAGTGCCTTATCCATTGGGCTACAAATATATAACCATGCTCATCCATAATGTAAAATAATGTTCCAATAAAAATGAAGAACAACTGCTGCACTAATGCCTCCATTGGGATATGGAGTCATTATTCATGATCTACTACAAACCAAGAAACTAAAAACCACATGCTCATGGTGTGAGCTTATTTATGTACAAATCCTATTTCTAACCAAATGAAAATTGCTTTGCTTATGTATATACAAATTTCCAAAAGAATCGTTCAAGAAACAGATTGCTTGACCTACCTTGCTATTCACTGCTGAAAGTATGAGAGGAAAATAGTAGGTATAATAAAAATTCAATGAACAACTGGTACCTAATATTGCAAACATGTACCATGCCAAAAATTGTAGCTCTTATAGTTTTGGATAACAAGGACTCTATCCAATCTGCTACTGGATCATGAAACTCATGACAAGACATTTCCAGTTGATCCAAAGGACAATATTGCCACTGTGTTGAATCCACTACATGAATAACATCGTTATCCTCCTCATGCTTCAGTTGAAAACAAGATGATTTCCAAGTATCCTCTACTGGTAATATTACATCCTAGACATGAACCATCATATCTGCTTTTCCCTTCAAATAATCTAGTCCATGATTATCATATAACTGATGTTCAAAATCTCCATAAAAATAAAGAATTAGCTCCTTATGGTCTTTAATATTATTTTCCTCATAATCATCAAACAAAGAATGATCATTGTATGTTATTGTTTGAGAAATATTTTCAAAGTCCTCTTAAATAATGGTTTATGTTTTTTGAAAAGAAATAAGATCTGCATACTCATTTTCATACTCATCATAAATAGGTAGATCCTCAAAATATGTAAGTTCAAAGACCTGTTTATCATCTTTCTATTCAATCATAGGTGAAAACACATCATAAGAAACCTCTTAAAAGACCCGAGGAAAATATTATTCTACAATTATTTTTTCATGACAAGCATCATTTTCATAACTATCATATGGTGATGTGTACATTTTTTCTTTGGCATATGAATACTCAAAAGAAAAAACTTGATCTTCATAAAAATTTGGAGCAGCCTCTGCATCATAGTCAAAACTGTTAGAGAGATTTGGATCAAGGACAAATGTGCCTATAATGTTGCTATCACCAACATCCTTATCATTAAGACAATCAATAGACTCTTTTTTCAAAACTAAAGAACTAGAGGAGGTTTTACATGGGGATGACTCCTCTACATGCTCAATAGTTTTTTCTTCTTCATCCTTATAACCAGAAGATTTACTAATTGAATGTTGGATGCATAATTCAAATTATTTACAACAATTTTCAAAAGGAAGATCAGTCGGATAAAATATTTTTCAATGATGATGAAACACGACACAAAACTCTTGTAATGGTGAAATCTTAAGGGAGGAATATATCTACACCAGCCACAGTATTTTCCCTCTAAGGAGTATCTAAAAAACTTGATCAGGATGTCTTCATGTATAACTTTCAATTTAAGCATGCACTCATGAAAATTTAATAAGAACTCAGTTGGAACTTCCAAATATTCTCCTCTAAACCTAGGAAGAGGACCTTCCCATTCACTTCTATCAAGCACGTGATTTGGAAAACCATATATATTTGAAAAATCACAAAATTCATACCTATGAGAAAATATATTGTCCATTTAAAACCAATGAAGTCGCCAATATATTCATCTGTGATGAAGCTGGAGTCACTAGGTAGAATATTAGAGTCAAACTAGAGTCAAACTAGTGTCCTTCCCCTATCTACCATCAAGAGATGGATGTATTCTATGTCGTTCTCCCAGGGAAGATCTTCAACTTTGTCCCCAACAACAACGCCAAAAATGTTAGCACTGAGAGTCTCTTTAGACTACAGAAAGAGTGATCCTAGTACCCATTTAGATATAAGTGATTAAATCATATTTAAACTTAGGTGGATCAACAAGGAAGAGTAAGAAGGAGGGTAGAAAATTGTCTGTAAAGTCATTCCATTGGGCATGGAGTCAACACATACTATAGATCAAAGGTACTCAAGACACCTACCATAAAAAAAGATCTATAATTGATGGATGAAGGTATAAGGAAGATAATAATAATAATAATATCATCAAGCATAGATCCTCTCTACAAAAATGAATTAAAAGATTACTAGAACAAAGATTATGAAAGGAGGATATTACTATGAATCATTTGCAACTCATGAATCTCATGCCCATGAAAAACCATTGATATTAAATGCCTTCAATTCCATTCAAGAAATATGAAAAGGTAGAATGATAATAAATAACACAAATTATAATAAAAAACTTTCATGCATCTCTAATGGAAGAAATGCCTGCATCACATGCCCTTAGGCTTACAAATACACAGATAAACTGCCCCTGCAGCTCTCACAATATTTCTCTAGTCATGAACTCAACCATTTCCTTATAAAAATACACTTCATATATAATTAATTATCTCTCTCTAATATAAGGAGGTCAAAACCAAAGAGCTACATAGGATCCTCCTCCATTTAGGATTCTGTTACAAAAGTTTCCAACAAAAACATAGCTAATTCATATTTTTTGGGATCTTGTCTATTGTGATAAATTCCTTTTGAAATGGGTCATGTTGCTTGATCTGGAGATGGAACACATGCCCTTCATGTCCAAATAATTCCTAGGAAACCATTCAAACCTTCCATGATAGTTGGAATCCCCCCCATAGCTCAGATTTGTCAGACCGTTAGAGTTCACAGTGACTTTGACAACATGCACTGCGAGCTTTCTTGTAGGTAATGTTTTTATCTTTTCTCCAAAAATATGAAATGGGTTGGGTTGCTTGTTTTTCATTAATTCAAACAAATTATGTTTTTCCTCCACACCAAATTTTATAAGAATATAGATCGCGATTCAAAAGTTATGATTAAAACAATACTCTGATGTGTGCTAATAATGACAACCACCATCATGACACCAATACTAGGAAAAATGTATTTTGATCAGCTTTAGACCCAAGGTTAAAATAAATACCTTGATTTATTAACATGAAATATGACTCAAAATCCTTTGACAAGGTACCTCTACATCCTATGTGTTAACATGAGGGATGCTAATGTTGTGGAACAAGAAAGTTTTGGTGATGAGTGGGAGACTGCAAAAAGGGAATACAATGCCATGGGCATGGGTTTCAGTAGATAGGTTTCTAGGGGAGAGTATTTCCACTTGAATATGAAAAGGAGGTCCAAGGAGCGCTACATAGGTGACAATGAACTTGGACGAAAGGCTAGGATAATGGATTTACCAACCTTTGATCGATCAAATCACATTTCGGTTACAACATGGGTGCAAAAAATGGATGCTTACCTCCAATTGAATCCTATGGAGGAAGGTAAGGCTATCAAATTTGAAACATTATAATTGGCGGGGAAAGAAAATAAATGGTGGTTCCATGGAATAACCACCTTGGGCCATGGGCGCATCACTTCTTATAAAGAATTCACTGAAAGCCTCATTGACAGGTTCAACAAAGGGGATCCATATCGTCATTTTAGGGAGCTCACACAATGTAAGAAAACATGATCAACTGAAGCCTTTATTGAGGAATTTCAAAGAGTATTAGTGATGGTTCCAGATGTGGTAGAATCTATATTACTATTGTTGTATATATATGGAATGAATGAACTAGTGAGAGGATGGGTTAAGGATTTTAATATCGTAACCTTACAGGATGCCATTGAGTGCACCAAAGATCTAGTTGGGGAAGCCAATAAAAACATATTTGCACCTAAACCACCCATTATCCCTAGAGGTCATGAAATTAGGCCAATGGAAAAAGGAAAGGGGAAGTTAGATGAAGCTACAAGAATAGATCTATAAAGTAAGCAACTATGTTATACTTGAAAATATCCTTGGCAGCTAGGTCATAGGTGTTTGGGTAAAGGGAAAATCCACTATATAGAGGTAATGCATGACAGTGAAGATGAGGCATATGATGAAGAGGAAATATATTTTCATACTATTAAGAACCAAATATCAATATAGCATAGAAACACCTCAGAAAAAGTACTCAACGCCTTGAAAAAGAGACATTTTCAGATAATAAGCCTCTTCGAGGGGAAAACCTCCTTTTACCACACTTAAATGTTCAAGTACAAGATGATTCAAAATGAAAATGTCTCCTTGGTAAATATAGGAAACTAGGAGGTATAATTACAACTAATGGCCTAAAGACGACATAAATAAAATAACATTACTAATATAATATGCCCCAGTTAAGGGGTAGTGAGCTAATATTAGGGCTTAACATGCCCCTCCCCTTGAGACAAGTGTTGTCCACAATGGTTGAGTAACTCTAGATGCTTCTGTATAAAAGACTCATCTTACCAAGTGGAATCTTCAGCTGGTAGTTTCCTCCATTTAATGAGATACTCTGAAATGGATCTATTCCTCAGCTGACGAATTCTTGTGTCAGTGATGGCTTCAGGCTCCAATATGATTTTTCCTTCCTCGTCAAGTTCTGGCAATATAGTTTGAATTGGGATCTTGTCACCTATAACCTTCTTTAAGAATTAAACATGGAAAACTGATTGTACTCGAGAAGATACAGGCAACTCCAAGTTGTATGCCATAGTACCAATCTTTTGCAACACCTTATAAGGGCCATAGTACTTTGGTGATACTTTATTATCCTTCTTGGCTTGCTTGAGGGACATCTGTTTGTATGGTTGTAGTCTTAAAAACACCCAATCCCCTACTTCAAA
>ML793535.1:768021-792844 GCA_009831015.1 Picea engelmannii
GTTCCTAATGATTGTAACCATTGGATTCCTAGTACAACATCTGCACCACCCATGGGTATAGAAATCATTGGACTATTCATTACATATTCCCCAATAGTAAGATTGATCTTATTGCATTTTCCTGAGCAATTGATAGTTCCTCCTTCTTCAATCATTACTTGAAACTCTGGCGCTGGATATACAAAGCAATTGAGAGATTTGGCTAACTTATAGTTAATGAAATTATGAGTACTATCAAAATCAATTAGGACTATTACCTTTTTCTTTTTGATGTATCGTTCGATCTTGAGGGTTTGAGGAGTGATAATTCCAGCCAATGCATTACACGATATCGTGGGAGTCAACTCTTAAGACGAAATTGCTTCTACATTTTCATCTTGAGATGGTTCTTGTTCTTGTTCTTCTTCCTCTTCAAAATCTATGTAGAATAATTTATTCTCACCACACTTATGTCCCTTACTGTACTTGTTGTCACAATTAAATCATAAACCTTTTGCTTTCCTTTCCTCCAATTGTTGAGGTGTCAACCCTGTAGGTTGAGGTGTTTTAGGAGGAGCATTGTTCTCTCTATAGATGTTAGGATTGGTCCTTCTAGTATCCATAGCCATATTTTTATTTTAAACATTTCTTGCCACCTTAAATGCATTCTCCAATGTTTTGGGTTCCCAAAGGTGAACCTCATGTTGAATTTTATCCTTTAAAGTTCCTATGAATACATCAATCAAGTGCTCATATGGAATATCGGTTACCTTTATATTCAATCTTTGAAAGTTCTCAATGTGCTCGGTAACTGAACCTTTTTTCTTGAGATTTATCAATTGGCTAAAGAAGGTATTGCTCCTTGTATCCTCATAGTGTGTTATCATTTCTTCCGTGAAAATTGTCCAAGTGACAAGTGATTTGCGAGAACAAAGTCATCGATACAATACAAATTGATTAGGTTCTAAATATAAAGAAGCAATTTGTACCTTTTGTGTATGTTGCACATTATGGAGATCAAATAATTGCTCCATCTGAAGTATCCATGTGATTGGGTCCTTGTTTTGTGAGGGAAATCTCCCTACGGACTAGCAAATAGAGTTCAGACTTTGCATGCAGATATGACCGAAGAGAAACTACTTTTTACCTTCATCCCTAGATTTAAATCCCCTTTTCTTAGTAAATGCATGGAAAGATCAACCTACCTTGTTCCCGACGTTTGATTTCGATCCTCCGTTGTACTTGATTACTTGTTCGCAATACTCCTTCCAAATCTAACCTACATCCAAGACAAGCAACAACTATGCATGTATCCTACTTATATACTAACGGGTTAGAAATCCAAAACATGTACTAATCAAACTATAAAAAGTTCATGAATTGGGACGGGAAAAGAATTTTCTTTATTACTTTGAATGAGTCAACTTACAAAAGTTGAGACCGACCATCGCTCTGCGGACCTGATCCTGGGCTCCTCTTCGAATGTCCTCCAACTGCTTTGCTTTGAATCTCCTTTGGCACAAGGAAATGCTAAAGGGTTGGGACAATGGGAATACGTAAATGGGTAGAGTTTCTTTGCTATATTTTTCCTCCTTCCAAATGGGACCCTTACCCCTTCTTTTATAGGCTAGAAGGAGCTAGGTATTTGGATGAACCCTTGGCCATGCATGGCTGGGAGTTTCAGTTAACTCACCCATAGCTTTTGTGTTTCATCGGCAACTTTCCCTTTTTCGTGCTTTTGTCGATCCACGCAGGCTATTTTGGGTCAACCAATGTGTACATGCATGCAGTAATGTAGTAGGGCACCTGGGCCTTTATAAAAGAGGATTTTCAAAGAGTTGTTCAATGGTGCTTTGGTAAAGAAGGGATATGAGTTGGCCTGATGCCAGGTAAGCATGTGTGGTGAAATTTAGGGTTATAACAGATGCCCCCTAATGTGTGAGGTCAGAAGAGCATCTGATGGTCGAAATACATTACCAATCTTTACTGATGTGCCGAACAATTGAGCCCAAGGATCATGAACCGAGAGGTGTCGTATGAAAAATAACAAATCTCTCACCGAGGCAGGCATACCCATGCTCGGGATAAAATAGAATCATGGATTCCATTCAAATACACTATAGATCCATGTCAAATAATTATAAAGAGTAGCCACGAACAATACACAACGGAGCTACATCTCGAAATCAGAAAGATATACATATAGAGTATCCATCTTCCAGAAGATGATTCGGCTTGATGGCTGGAGATGAGATCTTCAGAGCTCGAGCAACAACTTCAAAATCTTCAAAACTCGAGTAGGAGTGTAATATGAGTGTACAAATGCACTACCCAGAGGTATTTGATGGCTCGTCGGTCATGGACTTGATAATCTCGATGATCAAATTGAAGGCTTCAGTGATTTTGAACAAGGAATTGATTGGATGTTCAGGATGGCCGAGTATGAGGACAAGAGACATATTGCAGAGGGGTCGAATCAGGCTTGGTGACAAAATTCCCTTCGATAATAGCATGACAAATGATGAGACTCAGGCAGCATAGCATTAATCATAAGTCTACGAAGCAGGAGGCAATGCAAACTCTCCATATGTTTGGAAGGATAACCAAACGGTGGAGGATACAACTCTATATAGCGATAAAAAGCTTCCTAAGGTCGTACTACATCCCATAGTCTGATGAACAAACGGGCAGATATCTTTTATCCAAGGGCGACTCATTATGCTGCCAATAAAGAAAGTACTTTTCCCTTCCTCTTTTTGGGGTATATTTTATTTTTTTGTTCTTTTCAATAATTGTGGAAAAATAATAAAGGAATATTATGTTACAAAGGAGGAACGAGTGTTGCAAACATACAAGCTCAAGGCACAAGAACAAGATTGATGTTCTAATAGGATGATACTCGGGAAAAATCCTCCAGGGGCCAAAGGTGTTAAGACACAGAAGCAAACTATTACAAGGTTGGCGTATAAGGTATGCAAACGCGGTTAACAAAACACACGATGGTAACGTCCTTCGATGTAAGTTTAACGAGCCCAGAGAAGGTAAGCTCGGTGGTTTTTCATATTTAGAGAGTCTGAAAAAACATAAAAGGAGACTCCATTGGGGTACCTTTTTCGAAGATAGTCTAGTCGGTTCGAAAAAGGGTAAACTAGCACCGATTAGACGTCTATTCAAAACCATTTTAACGAGTGTAATAAAGACAAGGTCACTCGACCATTTTTTCATTTTTAAGGAGTCTGAAAAAAGCTTAACTATGGACTCCGTCAGGAATGTTCTTCTGGACCAATTTAACAAGTGTGAAAGAATAAGGTCACTCGACAATTTTTTCACTTTTAGGGAGTCTGAAAAGAGATTAACTATGGACTCCGTGGGGGTTCCTTCTTCGTAAGTTTAGTCCCTCAGGCTCGAAAAAGAGATAAAATTATACCTGAGAGTACTCTTCTATAGAGTTGAAGTTCCATAGAGTATACCTTTGTTCGTACAGTTGACCATCCAGACCGAAAAAGGGGTAAACTACCACCGGATAGACGTGACTTCAAATTTTAGTTTAATGAGCGTGAAAGGCCACAAGATCGCTCGACAATCTTTTCATGTTTAGAGGGTCTGAAGAGGGCTTAAAAGAAGACCCATTATTTTTTGGGAGTCCTGAGGGTGAGATAAAGAGAGAAGAAGAATGAGGCTCAAACTCATATTCAGGAAAGACTATAAGGACTCCCGAGCCTACAGTGTTTTAGAGACGACATGGACACCATAATGCAACCAGGACCTACCTAGGGCATCCATGTTCTGGTAAGCTCTACCACCGAGTTGCGACACTTCTAAAGAAGATATGATGGTTCTGTGTCACAACCTGATGGGATCAATCCTATGGCAGAGGAAAAATACAACGAGACACAAAAGTCGGGGTAGTAACCTAACCTATATGCTCAAGTCGATTCTTGGAAAAAATTTCATGGACCATCAAAATTTCCTCAAAACTCAAAAAAATGTCCCAATACTCAATCAAAACCCTCCCATATAACTCCTGAATCACTCTAAATGGTTTTTGGTATAAAGAAAATGATAAGGGAGGCAAAAAAAGTGACAAAAACAGGCCAAAAAGTTTATAAATAGAAGATGGCAACTCATTATCACCATTGTTGATTTGGAAATTGACTCTGGAGCCAAAAGACCACCTTTGATAAAAACAGTGATTCTGGGAGCTATAGTGGACGAAACGAACTTCCCTCTGGACCAAGTAAGTACAAACTCTCCTATATAACAATTCAATTCTTTATTTTAGTTTTTTATTTCATGTTTTGGGTGGGCGTCGACCTTTAAAAGGTCAGCCCTAGGTCCATGCGGGCTGTCTCTGGACAGGCCGTGTGTACACTCGAGAAGATTAAAACTTGCCCGCGTGTACATGTGACTGTCACCTAGACAGCATGCGTGGACCCCCCTTTATAGACAAAAAGAACTAAAGAGCACTCACTCACACTCCTGAACTTGGTTGTTTTGGTAGGATGTATGTCCACTAGAGGGAAAGGGAGCATGAAGAAGTTAGTGAGTTGGTTGTGGGAGATCCGAATGCCATGGCCCCGTTGATGCAATGTGGTTTGCTAAATTTCTTCCTGTTTCCGTTTATGCGAGCGCAACAGAGGCTACTGAATGCCTTGGTTGACTATTGGCACCCTGATGCAGAGGCCTTCATGCTAGAGGGGCAATCACTGGTGCCCACCACCGAGGATATCTACTTTTTGACTAGCCTCTCAAGGAGAGGGGAACCAGTCAATTTCAGGATGTTTCCATTGGGGCCGCATAACATAGCGGAACTGATAGCCCTGCACTGTGAGGCTGGGACAAACCGTTTGAGCTCCCAGGTGCTCATAAGTAATATTACTAACCTATCACTGCAAGCGATATTATTGCTCATTGGGCGGATTACCAATTCAATGACCTTGCATCAGGTGTCCTACGCACATATGAACTGTGTTATCCAGTGCTTGAATGCAAAAATTTTTGACTGGAGTACCACACTACTAGATTGTATGAAGAGGAAATTGACAGATTGCCATCAGTGGACATAGAGGAACTTTGGATTCGGGACTATTTTGTGTTCATTATTTTTCGAGAGAGTTCCGAGCTTTAGTCCTCGGGAAGTGGTACGAGGACATCAGGCATCTTTTCCTGTTGTATGTAGATGGGCAGTATTACTGCCGCGACAGGGTGGTGGAAGGACCAATGAGTCCTTTGATGATGACCTTTTTGCATGGCTATCATGGCAGATCCCTGTGATCGAGGATTACCCATATGCAGGGATAGACTTTTTGAGAGATCCTGAGATACCCGCGCCTCCTGGTGAGGAGCGAGGGGAGATGGGTAAGTCTCCACCTTTGTTGTTTTTTTGTTGTATATGTAATTTTTATGTCGTTTTTGTTATATTTATCATTTTTTTTATATGCCAGAGTATTTGACAGATATACGTTTGTTGCATGTAGATGTGGGACCAGTGCGACCTGTCGATTATGCACGGAACAGGTGTCGTCCTCGGCCAGAAGCCATAGCTACCACTACCGGGGGACCAACAGTAGGAGGAAACCTCCTAGCTGGGGAGGCTGAGAGGGTACTTAGACGAGTTGAGCGGAACTTTACTGCACTCACTTTCACAGTCCTGATGGTAGAGATTGAGGACCTGTCGCCATCCATGCAACCTCATGTAGTGGGGGCACCTCGAACGTGGGTCGGATTGTTTAGGTGTTTAGCCCATGTTGTGGACCAGTATAACAGGGCCCATAGGCTCTAAACCTATTTAGACTTTTGACGTGCCACGAGCAGTACTTGTATATATTTTTTGAGGGCATAAGCCCCGTGACTCATTATTGGTCCTATTTTTGAGGTGCTTGCGTCCATCTATGTACTCTGGTTACTTTATGATATTATATATGGTTTTTTGATCTTTTGTGTCTTATGGATTACGTGTGCAAAAATGTATTTACATGCTTATGTCAATGTTCTTTCATATGTGTGCAAGATGCCAATCTAAAATTTGATTAACTAGAGTATCTTTAATTTGGTTTAATCTCCTAGGAACATGAAAATATGTAATATAATCAAATTTTTCGTTCTAAGAGACGTACCCTAAGGAATCGTCAGTGTAAAGTTGGATCATGAACCCGATATACTCTGTTTAACTGAGACACAACCAATTGAGCATCAAGATAGACCCAGAGATGAGAGATACCCAATGACAAAGCATCACGAAGCAACTCAATAACTGCACTATACTCGACGACATTATTTGTGGTGTCACCTAAGAATATACCTCTAGAGGATAACAACTGGCCCTGAGGTGTAAAGATTACCCAAGTTGCGGAGGCAATCCTCCGAGTGTGCCGACTAGCACCATCTGCATACTCAACGAACACCTCAGAATCACTTGACATCTGCCATATTGACGAAAGATAACATCAATTACACGTCCATAACATTTAAAAGAAACTAAAAAGTAATAGTACAAAGACTATACATATGTTACAAAAATTTACCCACAGTGACCTGCTTATGAGTAATACTTCTTGAGGTAGAGCCCATTTCTAGGCTCTGCCAAAGCATTCCCTTCAAAATCAACCAGACGATAGGCACCCTTTTTTAATACCTCTTTTATGATGAAAGGTCCAAACCACTTGGGTTTGAATTTTCCTGCCCCCAGGGGGTCCTTATCTTAGTCATAGACCATGACAAGGTTGCCTTCAGAGAAAATCCGAGGATAAACGGACCTATCATACTGACACTTGACCTTATGTTTGTGAGCCTCGTTGGCCAGGGCCGCATGACGATGCTGCCCATTGAGCTGCTCAAGGTATACTAACCATTCTTCAAGTGGAGAAGTGTCTGGCAATAATTGTACTGCCAATTTTAGAGATGGGATCTGACATTCGATGGGCAAGATTGCCTCCAGCCCGTAAACAAGTTGAAAAGGTGAGAAATCGGTTGTAGTCTTAACAAATGTTCGGTAAGCCCATAATGCCGAGTATAACATCAAATACCAATTTGACTTGGCTGAGTTGATAGTTCATTGTAGAATTGTCTTAAGAGTTTTGTTTACAGCCTCCACCTTCCCATTGGCTTGGGGATAGTAGGGTGATGCATTCTCTTGCCGTAACCCAAGCTTTGATGTTAATTCGGCCATCATTTGGTTCTGAAAGTGACTGTCATGGCCAATAACATTCTCTCTCGGGACGCCGAACCTTGCTATGATCTGGTTGAATAAAAAGAGAGCTGCAGTTTCTCCATCATCTTTAAACATTGGCATAGCTTCGACCCACTTAGTGAAGTAGTCTACAACTACAATGATATAGCGGTGCCCCCTTGATGAAAGGGGGTTGCAAGTAGTGTAATCAATCCCCCACTTGGTGAAGGGACCAACTGTGATGACAGGAAACATGGGAGTGGGATGTGCCCTCATCTTTCGAAAGAAGATTTGGCACGGATGGCACTTCTCGACTGATTCGACACAATCTTTGATAAGTGTCGGCTAGAAGTAACCTACTCGTAGAATATTTTGGGTTGTTGCCAACCCAGAAAAATGACCACCACAAGCTCTGGTATGGAAATCATTGAGCACTATAATTACCTCTTCATGTGTGAGACATCGACGTAAGATGTATTCTACACCTCTCCGATACAATGTATCATCGAGTATGAGATAATTCTTAGCCTGATGGCGTATACGCCGACGCTCATCACGAGAAGCAGAAGTGGGGCACTTCAAAGTCTGGAGATAGATAAGTATATCTCCATACCAAGGATCTGAAGATGTGATCAAAAACATATCTCCCTGGATAGGCTATTCTTCAGGCACAACATCACCTGACTCAACCGAAAGTTCTAAAATAAGCTCTATGAAGACCAATGACTTCTTGGACTTTGATTAAACAAAGTCTAAGTCAAAATCCTAGAGAATGACTATCCATATACTAATTTTTACTCCTATTACCTGTCGTGTCAACATGTACTAGAATGGATTCACGACAGCAATGACGGTGGTCTTACGAAACAGAACATAATGACGAAACCTTTGAACAGCATGAACTACAGCCAACGCAAGTTTTTCGATATGAGAATAATTGAGTTCCGGTCCTATGAGGCCTCGACTCAGGTAATAGATCATGTATTCTGAGAACAAATCATCTTCCTGAACTAAAACCATGCCAATGGTTGACTCTGCTGCAGCCAGATATAATAATAAATATTTGTTATAGTTAGGTGGTCAGAGCAGAGTGGCAGTTGTGAGGGAATGTTTTAATGCATTGAAAGAGCATTGAGTGACATCATCCCAGTAAAAAGGAACGTCTTTCTTCAGTAAGCGCATAAAGCCCTTGGTGATTTCGGCATAGTTAGCGATGAAGCGTCATAAAAAGTTCGCCTTGCCTTGTAGACTCTGAAGTTGAAGGATTGTGCGTGGGGGGGGCAACTAGATTATTGCCTCCACCTTGAGAGGATCGACCATGATCCCTGTTGTTGATACGATGAAACCTAACAAATGTCTTGACGTTATGCAAAAGATGCACTTGTTTGGATTCAAGAAAATATGAAAGTAGCGACAGCGTTCAAAGATCAGTCTAAGGTGTGTGGGATGATCCGTTCTCTTGCGATATCGCTATGCTAAATCATCTAGATAGGCCTCGAATGTATGCTTGAGATCATGAAAAGAAAAAGAAATGGCCCGCTGGAAGGTGGCTCCAGCATTTTTAAGACTAAAATGCATTTTACGATAAGTGAATGTACCCCAAGGACAAATGAATGTCGTTTTGTGTTGGTCTTCGGGATTGATTTGGATTTGATTATATCCCAAGAAACCGTCCATGAAATAAAAGGCCTCGCAACCAACACATTCATCAATGATCTGGTCAATGAATGGTGTTGGAAAATTATCTTTGGGACATGCCTTCTTCAAATCACGGAAGTCAGTACATACACGAATCATGCCTTGTTTTTTATTGACCGACACAAGATTTGACACCCATTGAGTCAAATGGATAGGATAGATAAAACCTACCTTTAGCAATTTCTCTACCTCAATATTGATGGCTACTGCTTTCTTAGGATTAACTGGATGAAGCTTCTGTCGGATAGACTTGGCATCAGGATACATTGTGATTTCATGTTCAACTATTTTTGGATCGATACCTGGCATTTCCTCATAAGACCAGGCAAAAACATCACGAAATTCTTTGAAAAGATCCATGTAGATTTGAATCGCTTCGGGGGAGAAATCCGCTCCGACGAAGGCGTTCTCCACGACACTAGGGTTTTGGGAGATGTTGATTGGTATAGTTTCAGCGATAGTTGCCATATTTCCCTCAGCATAAATTTCATGTGTAGCTTAGAGATTAATAGGACATGATTGATCTCCCTTCATGGTCACGGTGAATTCTCCTGCTTCGATTCGGCTTAACTCTGGGAGAAAATATGATCTGTGATGAAGATCTTCCCAAGGTTTGTCCAGAATAGTCATTGCTTCGATTACTGCTTCATCAGAAGGCAAGACTAAGTCTAACGAATCGATGTTAGCGAGAGAACCCTGAGCCCAAATAGGCTCTATAAGTGGATCTAACTCTTGTGCAGGAGTCAGATCAGTGGTAGCTTAAGCTTGCTGGACTAAAGAGTACACTACTTCAGTTGTAGACAAGGGCATGGCCATGCCCGCGTGCCCTGTCTCATCCATCGGGGCCGATGGGGAAGGAAGTATCCAGGGAGCCTCGAAATAAGTTGTGCGGAACGACGAAACTTGAAAAATATCAACCTTATGGTGATTAGATATAAATTTGATATCGCCGTGAGGAGGTGGGTAATTGAAGGTACCCATCGAGGATGGACACAAACCAACTCCTATGTTGATGACACCTGGTTGAGGATTATCAGTCATCGGGACCGTGGATGCCCCCAAAGCTGGGTCAGATATGGAGAAAGACAATTGATCGATGGTCACTATCCAACCCTCATGTGGAAACAATAAGACCCGAAAAACTATAGCAACCACAGCTTGCATAACATAAGTCCAACTCCAGCCTAACAAGAGTTTATAGTTGAGGGGAGCATTGACTACCTCTACTTCGACACACATGGTCTTCCCTCCTAACTACATGGGGAAAGAAGGAACTTTTCCATGTGGTCGGAACGAACGACCGTCGAAAGCAGTGAGGAGAGTAGGTGATGGAGACAAAACAGGCTAGCCAATGGCCTTCCAATATGCCAACGACATAATGCATGTCGAGGCGCCCTCATCAACCATCGTGTGGAAGATATTTCGAGTAAAATTTTTCGTGGGATAAGCCACTACTATCTGAAATGCTACATGGTAAGGTAGACGAGGTTTTAAGTTAGTTGTATCTAACATGATGGTACCCGAATTACAAGTCTCAGTAGAGCCCAAAGCAGTTAACAAGGCTTTCCTCTGAGAAGGGCAGCTTTGGAGGACCTCCAAAGCAGACATTGCACAAGGGATGTCTGATAAATCCTCCACCAAAGAGTAGTTCTAGGAAGCCCTTGCGTTTGGGTTATAAGAAGATTTTTTAAATGCACATTTTGGAATGTGTGTCATTGTTTCTCCCAATGTCTTCTCAATCTGTAGAGGAAGAGATGGGAGGTCAACTTCTTTACCCTTCTCAGAAGCGCTTGGTTTACTATAGTCGTGCGCTCTAGTTGATATAAAAGAATCACCCCTAACCATATAAACATTTGAGGATGCGGGGTTGTTCGGAGGCGGGCAGGTTTCTTGGCTGACCCCTTCCGTGCTTGCAGAGGCTTGAGTTATATTTTGCCCATGTTGAAATGGATTAGTCAACACTGCCTGTTGTTGCTGTGTGAAAAATTTTTGGGCCTCTGCAAGTCGAGGGCATAGATGGGTCGGGTGGTCTTCCACGCACAATTTGCATGGATACCTCGCCTTCCGTTTTTCAGTGTTGTCCCCGCCAACATTATCGTTGGGTTTTTTGTCCCCCTTACCCTTCTTTCATTGCTTTTTCTTCCCGTCAGGCTACTGGGTAGCCTTTGGGTTAGTCGACTACACTGTGTGTACTTCCAACATTTTGGTAGGGGGAGCAGCCAAAGCAGTAGTTTGGTTGGCCGATGTGTGTTGTATAGATAACTGCTGCAACTGCTTCGTCGATTACTCAACGGGATTTGTTTGTGCTGAACCAACAATACCATCGGCATGTGGTCCAACTCTCTGTCTAGTTTTATCCAGTATTGAACGTGGCACATATGGAAAGATGTTGTATAATAAACCAGAATGAGAATAGATGAGCTCAAACTATTGAGCCCTCATGATGGCTTTTTCTTCGGAGAAAACTCTGGACGTCGCGACGTCTTTGGATAACTGCGGGACCAAAGACTTAAGGAACCACTCAAGCAGGAATGTTGGTGGGACTGGTACCTTGATTAAACTCTTCCGGCGTCTCCATTCTCGGATGTGATCAGAGATATGGTCCGTTGTTGTCTGTTCGAAATTGGCGAGTAGCTCTGTGCCAGCGTCGTATCTCACAGGTAACTGGAAATGGTTCAGGAAATCCATCGCCAGTTCACCAAAAGACGAGTATCTTGAGGGATCAATCTCAATGTACCATTTCGTGGCACTCCCAATGAGAGTACGTTCAAACAATCGCAACTGTACGGAGTCATCTTTCAATCAGTTAGATGAGCACCAAATATGGAAGGTAGTCACATGATCTCCTAGATATTTGTTAGGCTTGGATTTGAACTTTGGAATGTCCGAAGGAAACTTCATCGGCATAGGAGGCCAACACAGATCATGACAAATAGGGTCATTCAACAACCTTGTCAAATCTGGCAAGTGTAAAGTCACCAGGAAAGTTAGTTTGGGTTGTTGGTGATAACCTGGGAAAAAGGGGCCTGGAGTTTGACTGGCACTAGGTTGCTAGGAAAAGTTTGGTTGCTGGCTCGGATTCTGGTAGAAACCATGGCCCTGAGCAGCGTAAGGATTTTTCATATGTGGAGACATCATTGGCTGATTTCCCAAGTAGGACATAGATTGTTGGGCATGCATTATATTCGAAGGAATTTGGGAAGGATTACCCCATGCCGGTCCCGTGGGGATAGGCATAATAGTTTGTCCGGGGTTCCATTGATTGTGGAAAGAGTTACCCCAGATTGACATTCTGGATGAGGGAATGAATCCATGCCCTGAATTCCAAGGTCCTGCTAGGTTTTCCCCCTGTGCAGGAATAGTACATTGCATAGGAGTAGATTGTCCAAAAATGGGGTTGCCCCTAGTCGGGAAAGCGGCTGACGAGAAGGTGTTGTTACCAAATGTTCCATTCAAAGTAAATGGTGTCGAACCTACCGGCATACTATGCAAAGGTGGTCCTTGACTCCCCACTCCAAATAAACTATTGTGTGTAGGTTTCCCAGAGGATTGCTAATGTGAGCCATTGAGGGAAGGGGGCGAAGGAGGGATATGACCTCCTCCGTAAGGGAAAGATTTAAAAGGAGTAGGAGTGCCCCCCATGTGACCTTGCAGAGGAGCACTAGAGATCCCTTCCCCCAGACCTAAAGTCTGTAAAGTGGAGTAAGAAAGTACAAGACTTGTACCTGAACTAGGCATCCCGTATGAAAACAGAGGGCCTGTCGCACTTGGTGTGAAAGGGGTTGTGGCCGCCGCCAAAGATGGGATCAAACCACTGTGAGAAGTAGTTGTGGTCGAGACCATGGTGGCTTGGATCGACGACGGTGGGTTAGGAGATGAAATCTCTCCTATGGTGACAACCATGGTGGGAATTGAAGAATTCCCAGAAGGAGTAACAACATTTGTTTCCATTACTGTGTGACACACTGTCTGGTGCTCGTAAAATTGAATTGGTACAATGAAAGGTGCCAAGAAATCAGTGGTTGGGGTTTCAAACGAGCCAAGAGCGGTTTCTTCAAGGTCCAAAATAGTCGATTCCTCTGGGGTTTGGTCGGGCACAATGATTTGTAACCCGGTCACCTCAAAAGACCCTTGTTGGTATAGCTTTCGCCTTAATGGTGGCGGGGGTGGCTCCAGTGTAACCGACAACAGACCAAGAAGCCTTCGTGACCGACGGAGCTCAGGATCCTCCACTATGTGAGAAGATCCAAGACACTCTAAGGTAGTCTAAACGTTCAAAAGTAACACACACTTAAAAATAATCCCTAGAAGATAAGACAGACAAACACTAAATTAATTGGAAGAACAATTACAACAACCAACACTAGAGAAACTTACCGGTGCAAGTGCAACTCGAACACGGAAGCACCCTCCAGGTATACTCTGCAAAGCATGGCCTGATGTCTGTCCTAGGTACCATGGTATACCCCCACAGTCACCTGTGTATGTCCCTAAAAAAGATTGGCAACTAGGTTGCCAGCGCGCGAACAATCACTAGGCGGGTACAGTCGAAAGTCGGGTAGACCACAATGAGCAGGGTATCGAGCCCGAAACTTGTCAAGGGTATCGAGAGAAAATGGTTCGGAAGACAACTGAGAACCTTGAATTGATTGAAGACCCACGAAGCCCTGTGGAAAATGCAAACGACGGAATCCCAAAACAAGCCCTCTATATGTGTTCTCCACTACGATTGGTCCAACTTTGGATGGGTTATCTCCGCTACCTTTCTGCGCGGAACCTCGTGTTTATCCCCTGTGTTAGAGGGGGGTCCCAGATAAATTTCACGACACTGGACGTAGACACTCCCTAACTCAAACTCCAATGTTTGATTTTAAATGGCCTTGAAGAGTTTCCTCTCCAACCTAATCCTGAACTAGTTGGTGAACCCTACAAACATAAAAGTCTAGTAGATTTTAAATTTAGCGTCAATTTTATGGATTTGTCTTACGTCAAGGGGTATGAAGGTGAAACTGATGATGTGAAAAAGACGAAAGCAAAAAATGAATAAAAAAGCTGGAAACAAAACTTTTACTTAATGCAAAATTTCAACAACTATTCAAAATAAATATTTTTAATTTTCTCAGATTTCGGACAACAAACTCAAAAGAAATTTCACTTGACTACAAGCTACTTATGACTTATGATCTAAGTAAAATGCAAAAACTTATGAAATAAATGACTTTTCCCTGGCTAATAATGCAGAAACACACTTTTCAACCAAATAAGAAAATGAAAAGATATTTATTTATTTATTTAAATGCTAGTAAAGCAAGAAAGGAAAAATACCGACAAGCAAAAACCAAGAAAAACAATTCAGGCCTAATCGCAGATTGCAAAGAATCAGATAAAAAAAAAACCACACACTAGCAAGTTTAAAATAAATGACTCTCACAATTGTCTAAAAACAGTAAAAGTTCTTTTATTTTTATGACGACTTTTTAAATGAGAAAAATCAAGCTAAGGGTAAGATTAATCCTAAGCTACTGACTGCTCAGATAGAGATCAAAACACCTGAGAGGAATAATTCTTATCAAGGGAAAGGATGACTTCCTTACCCTCAATAATAAGTATCATGTACAAGGACGTGACTGTCACTCTAACAGAACGTGTGCGAACGTGCGTTGGATAGCGATAGAGGGCGTGTACACGCAGGCTGACCTTATACAGGCCACGTGTATATCTAAAATCTGAGAAAAATGAAAATAGACAGACCAAACCAGGAAGAGACCACTGATATTGATAACCAGGATCCCTTGAAAGGCTTGGGCACTCTTTTTAACAGAAAAATAAATAATGTAAGGAAAAAATGATAAAGCAAAAACAATCTGAGATAGGACTACAAACCAACAAGACTCAGACAGAATTCCAGAATACCCCCTGAGAATGTTTGATTTTGACAGGGAAGAGGATGACTGCCTCAAAAGTCCTCTGAACTCTACACGCTACTGCTACTTCCTTAGCTATCGTTCACACGCAGGTTGTAAGAGAGTAGGGCACGGGTACATGCGTGCAAAACTTATGCAGGCTACGTGTACCTCTGTGGGTCCTGAAAAAAACACAGTCAAGCAAAAGACAGGGAAAGCTGGTATGGAAAACCAGACTCCCTGCTAGCTCAAACCTTACAGAAACTAAAAGAAAAAACAGGCAAGAAAAACTAGTCTTTAAAACTACCCAAAAACTAAATAAAATTCCAAGAACCCTAGAGATTCTCCCAGTATGGTCACCAATTCTGTTGTGAGGGAAATCTCCCTACGAACTAGCAAATAGAGTTCATACTTTGCATACAGATATGACCAAAGAGAAACTACTTTCTACTTCCATCCCTAGATTTAAATCCCCTTTTCTTAGTAAATGCATGGAAAGATCAACCTACCTTGTTCCCGACGTTTGACGTCGATCCTCCATTGTACTTGATTACTTGTTCACAATACTCCTTCCAAATATGACCTGCATCCAAGACAAGAAACAACTACGCATGTATCCTACTTATATACTAATGGGTTAGAAATCCAAAACATGTACTAATCAAACTATAAAAAGTTCATGAATTGGGACGAGAAAAGCATTTTCTTTATTACTTTGAATGAGTCAACTTACAAAAGTTGAGACCGGCCACCGCTCCACGGACCTAATCCTGGGCTCCTCTTCGATTTTCCTCCAACTGCTTTGCTTTGAATCTCCTTTGGCACAGGGAAAGGCTAAAGGGTTGGGACAATGGGAATACGTAAATGGGCAGAGTTTCTTTGCTATATTTTTCCTCCTTCCAAATGGGACCCTTACCCCTTCTTTTATAGGCTAGAAGGAGATAGGTATTTGGACGAACCCTCGGCCATGCATGGTCGGGAGTTTCAGTTAACTCATCCATAGCTTTTGTGTTCCGTCGAAAACTTTCCTTTTTTCGTGCTTTTGTCGGTCCACGCGGGCTATTTTGGGTCAACCAGCGTGGACACGCGTGTAGTAATGTAGTAGGGCGTGTGGGCCTTTACAAAAGAGGATTTTCAAAGAGTTGTTCAACAATGCTTTGGTAAAGAAGGGATATGAGTTGGCCTGATGCCAGGTAAGCATGTGTGGTGCAATTTAGGGCTATAACACCTTGCCATCAAACTTCCTCATATCGATCTTAGGAACATGGTTGGTATTCAAACCAAATTTGGAGTTTCTCCATTCTTGATTCACCTTCCTTGTGTCCTCATCATGAATTTCATGGGATGCATTTTCACTTTCAGGTTTCTTCTCTGTTATGGAGTTTTTCAATACTTCCATGATCTCCCCTTTTAAACCCTCCATCATCTCTTGTAGTTCATCTTTTTACTATTTTATTTTGTAAATCATTTATGTACCTACACATTTCTTCACCTTCATCAAGAGTCCAAGTAGGATTGTCTGGAGGCTTATTTGGTGTAGAAGTTCCCTTTTTGGGTGGCATGTTGGCCAAGTATCACTTTTGAACCTTGATTTTGAGGTGGTTCTGCTAGACCATCTTTATTTTGTTGTATATCCTAAGTTTAGGCCCTTCTGGGTATGAAAAATTATTTTATGTAGTTCTTTGATATTTATTCTCTACAATGCCACAAGTCTGATCAAAATTGGATGTGCCAAGTGGAATTTACGGTAACTTCCCCTCAACTTGCCAATTTTTGGCCTTTCCAGGGGATCTCACTTGTATAGCATTCCCCGCACAAAATAATTGATATAAAATTATGACACTCGTACCAGAAATACTACAGACTGTCCATGATCCAATGAAACTAGTCCCACTCAATTTGGATACTCTAGGAAGAATTTATGATTGTTTTACCAGGAACACCTTCTTGAGACTAGTCAATAGGACTAGTCAGATACCCTATCTTACACAAGGTGTATCTACAAATTTTAGATGACCCAGAAGCTGAAATTTTTACCATAGATACCTTACTAAGTTCTGTGAATATCCTCTAGATTTTAGGGTCTGAAAAGTTATATAAAAAAATTTATAGCAAAAATTGTGCAATGACTCAGTTCAGGATGATTCCAGAACCCTATCTTGTACAGGATGTAGCTCCGAAAGTATAAGGCCTTAGGAGCTGAAATTTAAACCCAACGTACCTTGATCTATCTACTAAATATCCTCCAAGATGTTCCTTCTGAAACGTTGTAGAAACAAAGTTATAGAAAAAATTCCAAGGTGTCTTAGATGTAGCAGCGAAACCCCAAGACCTTGAGCTCTGATACTATATGTTAAGAACCAAATATCAATATAGCATAGAAAAACCTCAGAAGAAGTACTCAACACCTTGAAAAAGAGATAATTTCAGATAATAAGCCTCTTTGAGGGGGAAACCTCCTTTTACCCCACTTAAATGTTCAAGTACAAGATGTTTCAAAATGAAAATGTCTCCTTGGTATATATAGGAGACTAGGAGGTATAATTACAACTAATGGCCTAAAGCCGACATAAATAAAATAACATTACTAATATAATATGCCCCAATTAAGGGGTAATGAGCCAATATTAGGGCTTAACACATACCATGTAGGAAATCCTCAAGGAGGAAGAATAAATCTTGCAAGCACAAGGTCATGATGCATATTTATCCCCATATGTAGGAATTAAAAATGTCACTATTACTTCTATGAGTGGTGTGTTGAAATTTAACACCTTCCAAATAAAGGGAGTTGTTCAGGGACAAAGGGAATTTTTTTTTATAGATGGAGGAGCTTCCCATAACTTCATTGATATAGCTATGGTGGAGAGGAGACATATTCCCACAGTTGGATTTGAAGGTTTCATGGTTGAGGTAGCAGGGGGATGTACTATAGCTTGTGACATGTATATTCCTCATATGAGATTGACCTTGGGTCGATACACTTTGATACATGATTTATATGTGGTATACACTCCAGAGACCAATATCATATTAGGTGTGCAATGGATTAGCACTGGGTCCAATCACCACAAATTACAAAACCATGGAGATGTCCTTCAACACAAAAGAAGGAAGGAGACTCATGCTTAAGGGAATGACAGGGGGTTCACGAAGGGCAGTGACATTCACAAATATGCATTCCATATTCAGGAGAGAGGAGATAATTTATGCATCCAAATGTTTCATCATGGATACAAAGGATGAGACAAACAAACAATACCCTTCAGACATACAAAGAATCCTTCACAAGCACAAAAGATTCTTTGAGCCTATTCCTCCAAGGAAACCACCAGATAGAGGATGTGAGAACATTATATAATTGGAAGAGGTGTCCAAGTCGGTCGTCAGTACACCCGACATGCATCCAAAGAAGCATAAAGACGATATAGAAAGCGCTATCAAGGAGTTGTTAGCTATGGGGCATATCAGGCCGAGCTCAAGCCCATTAACATCCTCAATTGTGTTGATAAAAAAGAAGGATTGAGCTATCTACACGTGCATCGAATACTAGGAATTAAACAAAAGAACCATTAAGAATGGGTACCCCATCCCCAAGATTTATGAACTGTCAGATGAGCTTCATGGTGCATTTTACTTCACAAAGATAGACCTACGCTCATGTTATCATGAGATCAGGATGAGAGAGAAAGACATACATAAAACTACTTTCAGATGTCATTTCGGCCATTAGGAGTTTCTTGTGATTCCTTTTGGTCGCACCAATGCTCTTACCACCTTTTAGTCATGTATGAACCATGTATTCAATAAGCAACTAAGGAAATAATTGCTTGTCTTCTTTGATGACTTATTGATCTATAGTAAGAAGTGGTAGGACCATCTAAGGCATGTGGATGAAATTATGAACATCAAGGAGAAAAAATCCTTATATTCCAAGGAATCTAAGTGTGAAATTGGTATGATCGAGGTTCTATACTTAGAACATATTATTGGGGAAAAGGGAGTGCAGGTTCATCAAGAGAAAATACAAGCTATCATCAATTGGCCCACTCCAAGGACACTTACAGAACTTAAGGGTTTTCTTGGTATTTGGAGTCACTACAGGAAGTATTTCAAGGTATTCTCCAAAATTTGCGCTCCACTGAAAAATTTAACCAGAAAGGGGGCATTCACTTGGAGTGATGAAGCACAGGTCACATTTGAGAAAATGAAGAAGGTAATGAGTACTTTCCCAATACTTTCCCTACCTGGTTTTTCTCAACCCTTCATATTAGAGTGTGATGCATCAGGAGAGAGAGTGAGGGAAGTCCTTATGCTGAATAGGCATCCTATTTCCTATGAGAGATGCAAGATGAGAGGTCTTGAGTTTCTCTATACAATCTATGACAAATAAATGTTGGCCATAATGCATGCCTTAACCAAATTCAGACAATATTTTGTTGGAGTAAAATTTGTGGCAAGAACTAACCACAATATCCTGAAGTATTTTTTTATCCCATAAAGACATAAATGAGAGGCAACAAAAATGGGTAAGCAAGATTCAATCTTACAATTTTTATATTGAATATTTCAAAGGAAAGAATAATGTAGTAGCATATGCCTTATCAAGAAGGCCTTCAACATATTCCATGATAGAAATATCAGTAGATTGGAAATCACAGTTTCTCGTGGAGTATTCAAAAAAAAAAATTGCATGTGAGTTGATGGATGGACAACTAAAAGATGACAGGTACAGGGTCATGAATGACATCATTTTTTACAAAGGAAGGATCTATCTTGTACCCGAATCCACATTCAAAGGAAATGTACTTCAAGATTTCCATGGCTCACCAGTGGTAGGTCATCAAGGGTTCCTTAAAATGTACAGACATGTAAGAGAAAGGTTTTCTTGGAAAGGGCTCAAGGGAGACATCATGTGATACAACAAAGAATGTACTACTTTCCAAAAAAATAAATACGAACATTCTCATCCAGCAGGACTCTTACAACCCCTTCCAATACCAGAGAACAAATGGAAGGTATATCAATGGAATTCATCACAGGTCTTCCCAGAGCACAAGGTAAGGATTGTATAATTGTGGTTGTGGATTGTTTAACCAAGTTCAATCATTTTTTTTCCATCTCCATGGAATACAACACATCAGAGGTGGTTGAGTTATTCTTTAGAGAGGTCTTTAGGTTGCATGGCTTACCAAATCCCATTGTTAGTGACATGGACATCAAATTCATGAGTACCTTTTAGCAAGAACTTCTTAGATTGGTGGGCACTGATTTGACCCCTAGCACTAGCTACCATCCTCAGAAACATGGAAAAACCGAAATTATAAACAAATGGATAGAGGGTTACCTTTGGAACTATGTAGCAGGGTGTTATAGGATAAATCGGTAAATGCAGACATAAACTAATCTCCCTAGATCCACATGGATCTAGAACAAAACATGAAAGGACATGACGCTTTACCTAAGTTAAAATCATTGATCTAAGTGTCAAAGAAGGAATTGATGACTTACCTTTGAGATCGCTTCCTTATATCTTTGTTTTTCCTGCTTCACTCTGGTTCTCTTGTGAAACCAGATCTGCAATGACACAAACCAACCAAAGTGAAAGAAACTATGATAGATTCAATGAAAACTTAAACATGTGATCAAGGATTCATGTAATAAAATGAGAATAATTTTATGGGAAAGAAACATTCCATTGTATTATATTGAATAAAAGTGGAAGATACAACCGAAATGCCTTGATGTCACAAATTCCCTTTTGGTGGTCCTTCGTTCCAACACACACATACAATTGTTCCGAGATTTGCATGAAGATGATCTTCAGAAGCTTGATGGGAAAATGTAGACCTCAAGTATCAATTGAAATAATATTCTTCACACAATCTCCAGCCTATTCTTCCAGCAACCCTTTGCTCAACTTTGCTTAACCTTTTCCATGAGAAGCCCATTATTATATAGGAGAAGTTGAAGTGGTTAAAGGGATGAGGATGATCCCACCATATCAAAGAAGTCAGTAGGATCGTAACCATACAAATGTCACCTCACATTCCAGAATATTTCCCTTCTAGAAACTTCTTGAACCTCTTTCCTCTTTTGGCTTTCAAACGTCGCTGCATCCTTCCTATATAGAATCTTATGGAAATTTCGTAGGCCAAATATAGAGCAGCCTACGGAAGTCATTGATTTCCGCATTGTACACTATGGGTAGCTTGCGTCATCCTTCTAAAAAGTAGTCTTGCAGGGAGGAAAGAAGTCACTTTTATCAGGAAAAAAATGATTTTGAGGGCCTGATTACATGATTGTAAAGTCATCATCAGAGTGACCAAAATAATGTGTAAAAGACTGCCCCCCAAAGTATGAGGTCGAAACTTGTGACAACCAAAATACTTTGTAAAATACGTGTGTGTGTCGGGAACAAAGAACACACCAATTAGGAACTTGCAAACAAACAAGCATCTACACAATATGATACCACATTTGAAGTAGGCATTACCATGTTTAGACTACAAATGATTGAACTCATAAGTGTAAGTCATGGCCACTAATGATACACTGTGGATCCATGTCATCAAAATGTTACATAGCCACCAGGAATACACGGTGGCTCTATGTACAAGAAAAAATTTGAATACAAACATAGCCACGAAACATACAAAGTGGATCTATGTGTCAATACAGATCATCAATATTCCATCGCAACCTGGACCATGAATGATAAGATCCAGTGTCTTCAATCCTGTCGTCCATAAGTACGAATCTATCCATGTAATTACAGGTGTTGGAGTTGAACATGGTTAGAAACCGCTTTATTACCGACCATTAATGAAAACCGTTAACAAGTGTGAGGGAAACCATCATTGATGTCAATGACTCCCAAGGTACTGTAGTACAATCCAATGAATGTGAATAAATGAGTTGAAGTTGAACATTCAATGGAATCTTTTGATCAGGGACCAATGATGTGAATCCACTATCAAGAGCGAAGAAACCTGCCATTAGGGCATGCAGGCTCTAAGGTACTAAATGATTTCTAAGTATCGTCCCTAGATAATGAGTTGAATTCGATAGGAAGAGACTCATCATAGGATGGCCTTGATGTATCCCACATCAATGACATGAAATAAGTAACAAATTTAGGATAGACTAAAACATGAATATGATTCAAAATTAACACAGAGAAGGTTGACATGGTAGGAATTGACAAATGCAGATGGCCGACTCGAGAGAGGGATTATTGAGATTGCTCTTGAACATATGGATGACACGACGACAGTCTTGGTAGCATTGACTCAAAGACGACCCAAGATGTAAAATTTCATAAAGTCATACGAGAGACAAATGGATTTCCCAACCCGGATTCAAATGATGAAAAGGGGGTATCATGTTCAAGAGCCACTAGTACTGCCATTGACATGGATACAAAGACACATTTCTTTCCCAAATTTTCCCCTGCCATTTCTGGTGAGTACCTCTTTATTTTTACACAAGCTTGAGGAGGATAACATATGCTTGTAATGTAATCTCATCCTTCGGACGAGTCCCTCAGAGTATTTTTAATGAACCCTAAGAAGGAGTGGTTTGGTCCCATGTGGGTCTTTCGATGTTTGTTTAACGAGTCCAAAGATATAAAACTCGGGGGTTTTCATGTTTATAGAGTCTTGAAAAACACTTAAAGAGAACTCTCTCAGTTCCTTTTTCGTACAATAGTTTGACATGACCGAAAAAGTGATAAACTATCACCCATCGGACGTTTTATTCAAATACTTTTACGAGTGTGAATAGAACAAGGTCGCTTGACAATCTTTTCATTTTTATGGAGTGTGAAAAGAGCTTAAATGATACTCCATGTGTGTCACTTTTCATGTTACCATGACGAGTACAAAAAAATGACAAAAGTATACTCAGTTGTGTTCTCATAAATTTTCGAGCACGAGAACGAACGAAGAGTGAACTTAAGGTTTTACTAAAAAACCCTAAAAAGTGTTGATATGTGTGACGAAGAGAAAACAAATTATGGAACAAACATCCATACTCTGTTAATTAGGACCCTAGTCTTCTTCCTGCAAGAAACAAGAAACTCACGAGACTATTAGACTTGAGGGTTTATATCCAAATACATTTACACAATATAAAATATTATGAAAAAAGGTAAAAAGTGAAATAAATAAGAGTAAGAGTTCCTTTTATCATTTCATTTGCATTTGGTCAAGAACTTGTCTAAAAACCCCTTTATCACCCCTTACTTCAGTTGTCGATTGCGAGGAGCACAGGTGACCATTCGGCGAATGGTATCCGTCAAGACGGTAAGATATTCATTCGCTTCCTTTTGAATGGATTGAAATTCGTTTTTAGTGGTTAAAAGATGTTTTTTGGGTGAGTTTTTGGGTCGATAGGCGTGCGTTGGGGCCGCCGCAGGTGACTAGTATCAGGCCTTGCGGAAATCAAGGATTTCTGCAGGTGCCCAATGGCTCACCTATGGAAATCCCACACTATAACTAAATCTCAATTGCGGCGGCCGAAAACCCAAAAATAAATGCATGCATTGGACCAAAAATAATTCAAAAAATTACGATTAAAGTTGCTAACTGTCTTCTCTCATCTCCATGCAGGTGTTTGATTTCCAAAATGTTGGAGTGGAGAGAACAAGAGCACGAAGATGATGACTTCATGGCTTTGAATGATCCGAGCACCGTCAATGCCCTTCGACAGTGTGGCTTGTTAAATTTCTTCAAATCCAGGGCATGAGAGCCCAACCGAGACTATTGGAGTACTTAGTCCACATGTAGGAGGTGAACCAACAAGTGTTTCATATGGGTGTCCATGTTATTTCCTTGGACATCAAAGATATTTAATTTTTGATGGGGCTATCCCATCTGGGGCACATGTGACCCTAACAGGGGGTCGAGGTGCTGGCTTGCCGATGAGCGAGTACATCCGTCGACATTGTGAACCTAAGGCGGAGAGGCACAAAGGTAAAGTGGCCATCAGAGGAGTTTGAGGTATGACTCTCATAACCATTCTCTTTACTATCACAAGGATGGAGGGAAGTACTTCGCCACACATGGTCCTCCAGAGTTATTTTCAATATGCCATTGAATGTACAGAACCTCAGGTGTTCAATTGGTGTGACGGTGTGCTCCGCAGTATGAAGACACAACTCACTAAAAGAAAGAATGGAGACCTAAATAAGTTTGGGTATGGATCCATTTTGGTGTCTTTCTTCTTAGAAAGAGTCCCTCATTTGCATCTATAGGTAGAGTGGGGAATACTAGCCCCATGAGACCCAATAATGAAATAGTGGTGTGACCTTATGGCACGACATGTGGCGGGCCCCATTGTCAAGTACAATGATGCATTTTTTGACTAGTTAAGGCCCCAAATTTTGATTATTGATGATTATGCATATGCCGGCCTGAATTTTCAGGGTGATCCCAACTTGGTTCTCCATGAGGGATTTCAGTGGGGAAATCTAGGTAAGAAATACATTTTGTTATTTATAATGTTTTTGTGGATTTTTTAGGATATAAGATGTTTTTTTTTGTGTTTTTGATCTAAAGACTAATCAAAAAAAATTGACCATGCAGATGTAGGGCCACATTGGCCTCTGTTGTGGGGTATTCTACCCTACGGACTAACAAGCTAGGGCTTAAACTTGCATGCAGATCATGACCCTTCAGAAAATAACTTTTAACCTTCTACCCCAACCTAAAACCCTTTTTCACAAGCAAACAAGGGAAGAACCAACTAACCTTTTTATCGATGGTTGGTGTAGATCCTCCGTTGAGCTTTATCTCCTTGCTTCTGCTGCTCCTTCCAAAAAGCGATCCTGCAATGAAGACAAAACTATGCACGCATGCTATTGTTCTACTAGAGGGTTAGAGATTAAACACAAATCAAATAACGTAGATAAGACTCATGTATTCGGGACAGGAAAAGTATCTTTTTCATTAATCTCAATATGAACCAACTTACAATGATTATAGAGATCGGCCACCGTTCCTCGATCCTGATCCTGGGCTCCTCCTCTTCTTTGTCCTCCAACTGCTTTGCTTGAATTCTCCTAAAGCTTGAG
>ML793535.1:794671-804956 GCA_009831015.1 Picea engelmannii
AGGGGTAAACTACCGCCGGACAGACGTGACTTCAAATTTCAGTTTAACGAGCGTGAAGGGTCACAAGATCGCTCGGCAATCTTTTCATGTTTAGAGGGTCTGAAAAGGGCTTAAAAGGAGACCCGTTATGTTTTGGGAGTCCGAAGGGTAAGATAAAGAGTAAAAAAGACCCATGCAAATGAGGCTCATACTCATATTCAGGAAAGACTATACGGACTCCCGAGCCTACTATATTGTCAAAAACAGCATGGACACCATAATGCAACCAGGAACTACCTAGGGCATCCATGTTTTGGTAAGCTCTACCACCAAGTTGCAACACTTCTAGAGCAGAAATGATGGTTCTGTGTCACAACCGGATGGGGTCGATCCTATATTTGAAAAAAAAAAGGCAACGAGATGCAACAGTGGGGATGAAATCCTACCCTATATGCTCAGGTTGATTTTTGAAAAAAAAAAATTATGGACCGCCCTTATGTGTTTTTATTTTTTTTATTTTTTGAAACTCAATGAAAAGTGTCCCAATACCTAATCAAATCTCTTCCATATAACTCCGGAACCACTCAAAATGGTTTTTGGTAAAAAGAAATTGATAAAAGGGGCCAAAAGGGTGACAAAAAGAGGCCAAAAAGTCTATAAATAGAAGCTGGCAGCTCATTATCACCATTGCTGATTTGGAAATTGACTCTGGAGCCAAAAGACCCCCTTTGCTACAGATCATGATTCTAGGAGCTACCGTGGACCAAACGAACTTTTGCTCGGAACAAGTAAGTACAAACTCCCTCATCTTGCATTTCAATACGTTATTTAAGTTTTTTAGGTTGCTTTTGGGGGTGGCCGTCGCCCTTTAAGGGGTCGGCCCTAGTAACCCGTGGGTACCCGTGCGCAGTTTTGACCCTGCGCGCGGGTACCCGAGACTGTCGCCTCGACAGCCCGCGGGTTACCCCCCGCGCAACCAAAAAAAAAGTGTTGTGCAAGAATCTAACTCCCATTTTTGCCTTGTGGTTTTGTAGGATGTACGTTCATTGGAGAGAGAGAGAGAATGAGGCTACCAATGAGGCAGTAGCTGCAGATCCAAATGTGATGGCCGTGCTGACGCAGTGCGGTTTAGTGAAGTTTTTCCTGTGCCCATTCATGCGCACACAACCAAGGCTGTTGAATGCCTTGGTTGACTATTGGCACCCTGACGCTGAGGCCTTTATGATAGAGGGGCAATCCTTGGTGCCCACCACCGAGGACATCTACTTTTTGACGGGCCTCTCGAGGAGAGGGGAAACCGTTAACTTGCAGACATTTACTGCGGGGCCGAGCAAAGTCTCGGAGTTGATAGCAGAGTACTGCGTGGCTGGGACCTATCAGGGGACTTCCTGGATACCAGTTGGTAGTGTCACCAGCCTTGCTCTGCAGACCATCTTATCGCTCATTGGGTGAATTACCGGCTCTTCAGCCGTTCATCAGGCGTCGCGTGCACAGATGAACTGTGCAGTTCAGTGCATGAATGCACAGATATATGACTAGAGTACTACACTGCTCGAGAGCATGAGACGACAGTTGACAGATTGTCGTCGGCGGACACACAGGAACTTCGGGTTCGGGACTATCCTGTGCTCGTTTTTCTTTGAGAGAGTTCTGTGTTTCAGTCCTCGGATGACAGTACAAGGACATCTAGCGACGTTCCCGGTAGTATGCGGATGGGCAGCATTACTGCCACGACAAGGTGGTGGAAGGACCGTAGAGGCCTTCAACGACGACTTCTTCACTTGGTTGTCGCGACAGATCCCCGCTATCGAGGACTACCCATACGCGGGAATCGATTTTTCTAGAGATCCAGCTATCCCAGTGCCACCTGGCGAGGAGTGAGGGGAGATAGGTAAGTCTCCACTTGTACGGTTTTTTTTTTTGTTTGCATATGTAATTTTTATGTCTTTTTAGATATATATCATGTTTTTGGATAGCAAAGTTTCTGATGGGTAAAATTTGTGTTGCGTGCAGATGTGGGACCCGTGCGTCCTACCGATTTTGCACGGAACAGGCGCCGCCCACGGCCAGAGGCCGCAGCTGTCGCCGCCATGGGAGCAGTAGTAGCAGGGAACCCTCCAGCAGGGGAGGCTGAGAGGGCTCTTAGGCGGATTGAGCGAAACTTCACTGAGCTCACCCGCACAGTGCCCATGATCGAGATAGAGGACTTGCCACCCTCCATGCAGACTCACTTAGTGGGGTTACCTCGGACATGGGTCCGACTGTTTAGGCGTTTAGGCCGAGCTGTGTATGATTATAACAGGGCCCATAGGCCCTGAACAACTTTTGTAGACTTTTATGTGCCCCGAGCACTGACATGTATTATATTTTTTGAGGGCATAAGCCCCAGTGACTCGTTATGGTTCCCATTTTTTGAGGCGCTTGCGCCCATCTATGTACTCTAAGATGTTATCATGTTTATATATGATTTTTATTTCTTTTATGTGTCTTTATGGATTATGTGTACAAAATGTATTTACATGTGTTTGATCATGATCTTTTTATGTGTGGGCAAGATGCCAATCTAAAATGTGATTAGCTAGAGTATCTGTGATTTGATTTAGACTTCTAGGAACATGAAAATATGTAATATAATCAAAGTTGCGTTCCAAGAGACATACCCTAAGGAATCTTCGGTGTAGAGTAGGATCGTGCACACGGTATATTCTGTTTAGCTGCGACACAACCAGTTGAGCGTCTAGATAGACCCGGAGACGAGAGATACCCAATGACAAAGCGTCACGAAGCAACTCAATAATTGCGCTATACTCAACAACATTGTTTGTGGTATTACCTAAGCATATCCCTTCGGAAGATAACAACTGACCCTGTGGTGTAAAGATTACCCAAGCTGCGGAGGCAAGCCTCCGCGTATGTCGACTAGCACCGTCTGCATACCCAATGAACACCTCGGACTCACTTGACATCTGCCATAGCGACGAAAGATAACATTAATGACACGTCCATGACACGTTTTTCAAAGAAACGAAAGAAAGTAATAGCACAAAGACTATACATATGTTACAAAAAGTTACCCACAGTGACCCTATGAGTAGTACTTCTTGAGGTAAAGCCCATTTCTATGCTCTGCCAAAGCATTCCCTTCAAAATCGACCAGACGATAAGCGCCCTTTTTTAACACCTCCTTAACAATGAAGGGTCCGAACCACATGGGTTTAAACTTTCCTGCCCCCAGGGGGTCCTTATCTTGGTCGTAAACCAGGACAAGGTCACCCTCAGAGAAAACCCGATGATGAACGGACCTATCATATTGACACTTAACCTTATTTTTATGAGCTTCGTTGGCCAGTGCCGCATCACGACGCTGTTCATCAAGATGTTCTAGGTGTACTAACCGTTCTTCAAGCGGAGAAGTGTCTGGCAGTAACTGTACTACCAGTTTCAGAGATGGAATTTGACATTCGATGGGAAAGACTGCCTCCAACCCGTAGACGAGTTGGAAAGGTGAGAAACTGGTTGCAGTCTTCACTGATGTTCGGTAAGACCATAATGCCGAATATAACATCAAATGCCAGTTTGACTTGGCTGAGTTGATGGTTCGTTGTAGCATTGTCTTAAGCGTTTTGTTAACAACTTCCACTTGCCCATTGGCTTGGGGATAATAAGGTGACGAGTGTTCTTGCCGTAACCCAAGCTTTGACGTTAACTCAGACATCATTTGGTTCTGAAAGTGACTGCCATGGTCAGTGACAATCTCTCTTGAGACTCCGAACCGTGCTATAATCTGGTTAAATAAGAAGAGAGCTGTAGTCTCTCCATCATCTTTGAACGTCGGCATGGCTTCGACCCACTTAGTGAAGTAGTCGACAGCCACAATGATATAGCGGTGCCTCCTTGCTGATGGGGGGTTGCATGTAGTGTAATCAATCCCCCGCTTGGTGAAGGGACCGACAGTGATAACAGGAAACATCGGAGTTGGATGTGCCCTCATCTTCCGTGAGAAGATTTGGCACGGATGGCACTTCTTGACCGACTCAATACAGTCTTTGATAAGCGTGGGCCAGAAGTAACCTGCTCGTAAGATTTTTTGGGCTGTTGCCAACCTGGATAAGTGGCCGCCACAAGATCCTGTATGACAATCGTTGAGCACTATGACGGCCTCCTCATGAGTGAGACATCGACGCAAGATACAATCTACACCTCTCCGATACAAAGTATCATTGAGTATAAGATAGTTCTTGGCCTGATGGCGGATCCGCCGACGCTCATCACGAGAAGCAGAGGTAAGACACTTCAAAGTCTGGAGATAGATCAGTATATCTCCGTACCAGGGGTCAGATGATTCGATCAAAAACATATCCCTCCGGATAGGCGATTCCTCAGCCACAACGTCACCTGACTCAACCAGAAGTTCCGAGATAAGTTCTGTGAAGACCAAGGACTTTTTGGACTTCGCTGAAACGAAATCTAAGTCAAATTCTTGGAGGATAACCATCCATCTACTGATTTTTCCGCCGATAACTCGTCGTGTCAACATGTACTGAAATGGATTCATGACAGCTACGACGGTGGTCTTACGAAACAGAACATAGTGACGGAACCGTTGAACGACATGTACTGCCGCCAACGCAAGTTTTTCAAGATGGGTATAATTAAGTTCCGGTCCTACGAGGCCTCGACTCAGGTAATAGATCACGTATTCATAAAATGAATCATCTTCCTGAACTAAAACCATGCCTATGGTTAACTCTGCGGTAGCCAGATATAATGGGAAATCCTTGTTATAATTTGGTGGCCGTAGCAGAGGTGCGGTTGTAAGGGTGTGTTTCAATGCATCGAAAGAGAACTGTGCTGCTTCATCCCAAAGAAAAGGGACGTCTTTCTTCAGTAAACGCATGAAGCCCTTGGTAATTTCGGCATAGTTGGCAATGAAGTGTCGTAAGAAGTTCGCCTTGCTTTGAAGACTTTGAAGTTGTAAAATTGTGCGTGGGGGGGGCAACTGGACTATTGCCTCCACCTTAAGAGGATCCACCAGGATCCCCGTTGTTGAAACGATGAAACCTAACAGTCGTCCTGACGTGACGTAAAAGCTACACTTGTTGGGATTCAAGCGAATCCTGAAGTAGCGGCAGCGTTCGAAGATTAGTCGGAGGTGCATAGGATGATCTTTTCGTTTGCGAGAGCGTGATGCTAGATCATCGAGATAGGCCTCGACTATGTGTTTGAGGTCATGAAACGCAAAAGACATGGCCCGCTGGAAAGTAGCTCCAACATTCTTGAGACCAAAAGGCATTTTTCGATAGGCAAATGTACCCCACGGACAAATGAATGTCGTTTTGTGTTGGTCCTCAGGTTTAATTTGGATTTGGTTATAGCCCGAGAAACCATCCATGAATGAAAAGGCTTCACAACCAGCGCACTCATCAATGATCTGGTCGATGAATGGGGTTGGATAATTATCTTTCGGACATGCCTTATTCAAATCACGGAAATCGGTACAGACACGAATCGTGCCTTGTTTCTTATCGACTGGCACGGGATTTGACACCCATTGCGTCAAGTGAATGGGGTATATGAACCCTGCCTTAAGCAATTTCTCAACCTCAGCCTTGATGGCTACTGCTTTCCTAGGATTAACTGGATGAAGTTTCTGTCGAACAGGCTTAGCATCAGGATACGTAGTGATTTCGTGTTCAACTATTTTCGGATCTATGCCTAGCATTTCCTCATAAGACCAGGCAAAAACATCGCGGAATTCTTTAAACAGATCTGTGTAAATCTGAATCTCTTCAGGGGAGCAATCCACCCCGATGAAAACATTCTCTACGATGCCGGGGTTACGAGAGATATTGATGGGTATCGTGGCAGCGATGGTCGCCATATTTCCTTCATCATAAATATCCTGCATAGCTAAGAGGTTAATGGGACAAGGCTGATCTCCCGTCATGGTGATGGTGAATTCTCCTGCCTCGATTCGGTGTAACTCTGGGAGGAAATATGATCTGTGATGTAAATCATCCCAAGGTCTGTCCAGACCAGTCATTTCCTTGATTATAGCTTCGTCCGAAGGCAAGACTAAATCTAACGAATCGGTGTCAACAAGAGAATCCTGAGCCCAAATAGGCTCTAGAAGCGGATCCAACTCTTGTGCGGGAGTCGGATCGGAAGTAGCTTAAGCTTGCTGGACTAAAGAGTACGCTACTTCAACATCCGACAAGGGCATGGACATGTCGGGGTGCCCTGTCGCATCCATCGTGCCTGATGGGGAAGGAAGAATCCACAGATCTTCAAAGTAAGTTGTGCGGAACGACGAAACATGGAAAATCTCAGCCTTGTGGTGAGTCGATATAAACTTGACATCGCCTTGAGGAGGTGGGTAGTCGAAGGTACCCATCAAAGATGGGCACAAACCAACTCCTATGTTGACGACACCGGCTTGAGGATTATCTACCATGGGAACCGTGGATGCCCCCAAGGTTGGGTCAGGCCTAGAGAAGGACAACTGATCTATGGTTACTATCCGGCCTTCATGTGGAAACAAGAGGACTCGGAAAATGGTAGTGACCACCGCTTGCATGGCGTAAGTCCAACTATGACCTAACAAGAGATTGTAGTCAATGGGGGCATCGACCACCTCTACTTCGACGCACATGGTCTTCCCCCCTAACTGCACAGGGAAAGAAGGAATGATTCCATGTGGTCGGAAAGAACGACCGTCGAACGCAGTGAGGAGAGTAGGTGATGGAGACAACTCAGGTTGACCAATGTCTTTCCAGCATTCTAACGACATAACGCAAGTTGAAGCGCCCTCGTCGACCACCGTGCGGTAGATATTGCGCGTAAAAGTTTTCATGGGGTGAGCCACTAATATCTGAAACGCAACGTGGTAAGGAAAATGAGGTTTCAAGTCAGTCGTATCTAACATGATGGTACCCGGGTTACAAGTCTCGGTAGAGCCTAAAGCATTCAACAAGGCTTTTCTCTGAGCAGGGCAACTTTGGAGGACCTCCAAAGCAGACATAGCACAAGGGGTTTGCGAAAAATCCTCCACCACAGAGTAGTTCTGGGCGGCCCTTGCGTTTGGATTGTGAGAAGCCCTCTTAAACGCACCCTTTGGAATGCGTGTCATTGCTTCACCCAACGTCTTCTCAATCTATAGAGGAAGAGATGGGATCTCGGCTTCTTTGCCCTTATCAGAGGCACTTGGTTTCCTATAGTCGTGTGCTCTAGTCGTTATGAAAGCATCACTTTTCACCATATATACGTTCACGGAAGAAGGATTATTTGGAGGAGGGCATTTTTCCTGGCTGCCCCCTTTGCCACTTGCAGAGGCTTGAGTTAAATTATGCCCATGCTGAAAGGGATTAGTCAACACAGCTTGCTGTTGCTGTGTGACAAACTTCTGGGCCTCTACAAGTCGAGGGCATAATTGGGTTGGGTGGTCTTCCGCACATAGGTTGCATGGATACCTCGCCCTCTTCTTTTTCGTGGTGCCCTCGCCAGCATTATCGTTTGGTTTCTTATCCCCCTTACTCTTCTTGCATTGTTTTTTCTTTCCTTCAGGCTGCTGGTTGGCCTTTGGGTTAGTCGTCTGTACAGAATGTACTTCCGACGTTTGAGCAGGAGGAGCAGCCAAAGCAGTAGTCTGGCTGGCCGCTGAGTGTTGTATAGATAACTGCTGCAATTGTTTTGTCAATTGCTCAGCGGGCTTGGTTTGTGCCGAACCAACGATGCTATCGGCGTGTGGTCTGGCTCTCTGTCTGGTTTTGTCCAGAATCGATCATGGTGCATCCGGCAGGATGGTGTACAATAGACCAGACGGAGAATAGATAAGCTCAAACTGTTGAGCCCTCATGATGGCATCTTCCTCGGAGAAAACCCCTGAAGTTGCGATGTCTTTGGATAACTGCGGAACTAAAGACTTAAGGAACCACTCAAGCAGGAATGTTGGTGGGACGGGTACTTTGATAAGACTCTTTTGGCGTTGCCACTCTCGAATATGATCCGAGATATGGTCTGCTGACGTCTGTTCGAGATTGGCTAGCAACTCTGTGCCGACGTCGTATCTCACAGGTAACTGGAAATGGTTAAGGAAGGCCATTGCCAGTTCGCTAAAAGAGGAATATCGTGAACGATAAAGCTCTATGTACCATTTTGTGGCACTCCCGATAAGGGTGCATTGAAACAATCGCAACTGGACAGAGTCATCTTTCAGTGAGTTAGATGAACACCATAAGTGGAAAGTAGTCACGTGATCACCTGAATCTTCATTAGGCTTGGCCTCAAACTTTGGGATGTCCGAAGGCAACTTCGTCAGCATAGGAGGCCAACGCGGATCGTGACAGATGGGATCATTCAATAACCGTGTTAAATCTGGCAAGTGTAGCGTCGCCAAAAAAGGTAGTTTAGGTTGCTGCTGATAGCCGAGAAAAAAGGGTCCTGGGGTTTGACTGGCACCAGGTTGCCAGGAAAAGTTTGGCTGCTGGCTCGGGTTCAGGTAGAAACCATGGCCCTGACCAGCGTAAGGGTTTTTCATTTGAGGAGACATCATTTGCTGATTCCCCATGAAGGACATAGGATGTTGGGCATTCATCGTATTTGACGGACTTTGGGAAGGATTCCCCCATGCCAGTCCCGAGGGGAGAGGCATGGAGGTCTGTCCGGGGTTCCATTGACTGTGGAAAGAATTGCCCCAGAACGACATTCCAGATGACGGAACGGATCCTTGTCCTGAGTTCCAAGGTCCCGGTATGTGTGCCCCCAACGCAGGAATAGTACCCTGTGCCGGCGTAGACTGTCCAAAAATGGGTGTACCCCCTGATGGGAAAGCAGTAGATGCGAAAGTGTTATTACCAAACGTCCCGTTCCAAACAAACGGTGACGAACCTACCGGTTGCATTTGCGCAGGTGTTCCTTGAATCCCGGCTCCAAAAGGACTTGTGTGTGCAGGCTGCCCAGCGGACTGCTGATGCGATCCACCGAGCGAAGGGGACGAATGAGGAATATGACCTCCAGTGTAAGGAAAAGCATTGAAAGGGGAAGGAATTCCCCCAAGTTGACCTTGCAGAGGAGCGTTAGAGCTCCCTGCCCCCAGACCCAAAGTCTGGAAGGTGGATGAAGTGAGTGCAGGACTAGTACCTGAACTAGGCATCCCGTATGAAAACGGAGCGTCTGTCGCACTAGGTGTGTAAAGAGGTGTGGCCACTGCGATAGATGGGGTCAATCCACTGTGCGACGTAGTTGCGGCCGAGACCGTGGTGGCACGAACCGCTGACAAAGGCAAGTTAGGAGAAGCTTCTCCTGTGGTAGCAACAGTGATGGGAATGGAAGAGTTCCCAGAGGAAGTAGCAGCGTCTGTTGCCATAGCTGTATGAGGCACTGACAGGAATTCAGTAAACTGGACTGGTACAATAACCAGTGTCCAAATATCAGTGTTGGAGGTTTCAACCAATCCAATATTGGCGATCGATTCCTCGGGAAGTTGTTCGGGATCAAAAGCCCCAATTGCTTCGAAAGACCCTTGATGGTCCAGTTTCCGCCTCAAAGGTGGTGGGGGTGGCTCCAGTATAACCGGCGGTAGGACCAAAAGCCTTTGTGATCGGCGGAGCTCCGAATCCTCCACTGTGTGAGAAGATTCATGACACGCTAAGGTATTCTACACGAACAAACAACAACACACACTAAAAGAAATCCCCTAGAAGATGAATCAAGCAAGCACTAAACTAGTTGGAAGAACAGTTACAACAACCAACACTAGAGCAACTTACCGAGGCAAGTGCAACTCGAATACGGAAGCACCCTCCGGGTATAATCTGCAAAGTGTTGGTCCGATGTTCGTCCTAGGTACCACGGTATACCCCCGCAGTCACCTGTGTATGTCCCTAGAAAATATTGGCAACTAGTTTGCCAGCACGTGAACAGTCACCAGGCGGGTACAGTTGGCAGTCGGGTAGACCACAATGAGCAGGGTATCAAGCCTGAAACCTGTCAAGGGTATCGAGAGCAAATGGTTCGGAAGACAACTGAGGACCTCGAACGGATTCGAGACCCACGAAGCTCCGTGGCAAATGAAACGACGGAATCCATTAACAAATCCTCTATATGTGTTCTCCACAACGCTTGGTCCAGCTTTGGAGGGGTTATCTCCACTGCCTTTCCTTACACGACCTCGTGTTTAGCCCCTGTGTTAGAGGGGGGTCCCGGATAACTTTCTGTAACTGGACTTCTACACTCCCTATTGACAGACTCCAATGTTTGGTTTGGGTGGCCTTGGAGAATTTACTCTCCAACCTATTCCAAGGCCCTA
>ML793535.1:806808-823107 GCA_009831015.1 Picea engelmannii
GGACAAAACGGATTCGGCAATTGGGCAGAGTTTCTTTGCTATGATTTTTCCTCTTTTGAATAGTACCCCTACCCCTTCTTTTATAGGCTAGAAGGAGCTAGGGTTTTAGACGAACTCTCGGCCATGCATGGCTGGGAGTTCCAATTAACTGACCCAAAGCTTTTCGTCCCGGCGGAAACTTTCCTGATTTTTTGCTTTGTTAGGTAACCGCGGGCTGTAGTGGGCTAGCCCACGGTCCAACACGTGCTATATAAGGCCTGCCAGCGTTCAACCATGCCCAGTGATAGGTTAGGGCGCGGGCTACTTGTTTTAAGAGGTTTTTGAGGAGTTTGTTCAGCATGGCTTTGGCAATGAAGGGCAATGAGTTGGCCTGATGCCAGGTAAGCATGAATAGTGCAATTTAGGGTTATAACAGCCTCTGAGCACATCTCCGATCCAGAGACAAGAAGAGGCAGGTGTATTAGCAGGGTGGGATGTTGACGACTATGAGGAAATGGAGCAAAACCTAGAGGGTCTGACAATAGGCATTCCCAACATCTCGATCGAGGAGATCCTGAGGCGTTATAAACACCATACTGTAGGCATGTTTGGCTCACTTAGTCGATTACTTCGTAGGGTGGCATGGGCAATAGTATGCTACCATGAGTAGCATCCATGATGCTATTTTTTAGAAGCCATGGGCTTCATATTTTGATATTTTGGTCCTTGGATGGAAAACATTTTTGTAAAAAAATGTATCGTTATATATATGCATGAGGCTTCTATCGGCTTAATCTGCTCCTATATACAATGTGTAATGTGTGATTGGATTTATAAATGTCTCAAATGTATGTCTAACACATAATTAGCTAGAGCATCAGTTAATGTATTTAGACATATAGGAATGTGTTGATATTCAATATAACCAAAATAGTGTTCCAAGAGGTGAATTCGTAGATATACCTGTAACAAAGTAGGACTTAGGATAGTGTAGACATTATTTAACTGGAGCACTAATAGTTGTGAATCAAGTCGTACAATGAAGTGACTAATCCCAAGTGAAATAGCATCAGTCAATAATTCGATGACTGCGCTATATTCTGTGATATTATTGGTTGCACGACCGAGGCAAACACCTTATAGACTAATAATTTTGTTGGTAGGTGCATAGATTGCCCAAGCAACAGAAGCTAGGTTCTGAGTACTATGGATAGCACCATCGGCAAAGCCAATATAGGGTAGCAAAGACACCGACATCTAGAAACTAAGCACAACACAAGGTAAGCAATTGGGGGTGGAAACCAAATAACGAAAAGAACACAAAAGTAACACACATGAGTATGGTACAGTAAAAATTACAAGCACTCATGCAAAGACAGTTTAAGCATAGTACTTCTTCAAGTAAAGCCCATTTATGGGTTTACTCAAAGGCATGCCATCATAATCTACTAACTCGTAAGCTCCCTTCTCTAACACTCATTTGACGATATATGGACCACTTCACATAGCTTCAAATTTTCCGCCTCCTACTAGATCACAATCTTGTTCATAGAGGAGAACTAGATCTCCCTCAGAGAAAACATGCAGCTTGACATGCTTTTCATATTGGGATTTTACGCGTTTATTCTGGGTTTCAATAACTAGGGTGACATCATGGATGGTCTCATCTAATTGCATAAGATACAATAGACGTTCTTCTTTGGTAGAGGTGTTTGGGAGAAGTTCGACAGCTAGCTTCAAAGATGGTATTTCACATTCAATCAGGAGAACGAATTCAATGTCGTAGACTAGTTGAAAGGGGGTAAATCCCGTAGCAGACTTCACAGATGTCCGATAGGCCCATAATGCTGAAAACAACATCGTGTGCTAGCTAGTCTTATGGATTCCTATTATCTGACGAAGCATAGTGATAAGGATTTTATTTATTGCTTCAACTTGGTCGTTGGCCTGTGGATAGTAGGGGGTTGAGTTTTCATGCCAAAGACCCAACTTGTCAGTAAGTTTAGACATCATAAAGTTTTGAAAATGGCTACCGTGATCGGTAACGATAGCTTATGGGACCCCGAATTGAGTAATAATATGATTAAATATGAAACGAGCTGCAGTTTTCCCAATATTGTCAAAAGTAGGCATCGTCTTGGCCCATTTTGTGAAATAATCCATGGCTACGATAATGTATCCATGCCCCCTGGCCAAGTGAGGGTTACATGTCATGAAATCGATACCCCATTTTGTGAAAGGTCCAACGAAAACTACAGGGTGTAAGGGAGAGGGATGTGATCTTGTTTTATTATTGTACATTTGGAAAGCATGGCATTTTTGGACGACGATAATACAATCTTTAAATAATGAAGGCCAAAAATACCCTGCTCGTAAGATCTTTTGGGAAGTAGCATACCCAGTCATGTGACCACCACATGCTCCAAAATGGTAGTCATTCAATTCTTTCTCAGCCTCATCATACGTGAGACATCGTCGAAAATAGAGTCAACCCCATGACGATAAAGAGTGTCACTGAGGATAATATATTGAAGAGCTTGATATTGTATATGACGACAGTCAACGCTAGATAGATCGGGGTGGAAAGTTTGAGTCTAGAGATATATAATGATATATCCATACCAAAGGTCATCGAAACTGATCAGAAAAAGAGATTCATCGGGTAAAGAATCTACTGCTACGTTTTCTATCTCAGTGCAGGGAAGGTCACACATCAGTTCGACAAACACCAAATATTTCTTAGACTTAGCGCGTTCGACTTCTAAGTCAAACTCTTGGAGAATCACTATCCATTTAGAGTACTTTCTCCTTAGAAATTGGAGTGCAAGAATGTGTTGCATGGGGTTGCAATCGGAACTTACAATGGTCTTGTGTAATAGGATGTAGTGACGGAAACGTTGGACAACTTGAACAGCTACCAGGGCCAGTTTTTCAACATGTAAATATTTGGTTTCAATGGTCATGAGACTCCAAATCAAATAATAGATGACATATTTGTCGTGTGAATCATCCTCTTGGACTAGAACCATGGAGATGGTAGAGTCTGAAGTAGCTAGATAAAGGAAGTAATCTCGACTATAATTGGGTGGGAAAAGTAACAGGGTACAGGTTAAAGTCAGTTTCAAATATTCGAAATATTTGTTGGTAGTGGAATCTCATACGAACTCAGAACCTTTCTTTAGCAGTCGAGTAAATCCAAGCATTAATTGAGCATAGTTTGGGATGAAACGACGTAAAAAGTTTGCCTTCCCTTGCAAACTTTGAAGTTGGCGAAGTGAAGAAGGAGGAGGGAGATTGAGGATTTCCTCGACCTTCAAAGGACCGACCTTGATCCCCTGACGTGAAACGATAAAACCTAGAAGTCGTCCAGACTCCACACAAAAAACACATTTGTGTGGGTTTAAGCATATACGATAGAACCGACAACGAAGGAAAATGGCTCGGAGGTGTACCGAATGGTCACTATGATGCATGGAATGCGTTGTTAGGTCATCTAGATATGGCTGTACAATTTGCTTAATATCATGAAAATCATACTTGACATGGCACATTGAAAGGTCACACCGATGTTATTTAAACCGGAGGGTAGTTTTTGATAGGAAAAGATGCCCCAAGGACAAATAAAAGTGATTTTGTGTTGATCCGTGGGCAAGATGTTGATTTGATTATAACCAGAGAAACCGTCCATTAAAGAGAAGATTTCACTCCCAACGCAATCGTCGATGATCTGGTCAATGAAGGGGGTGGGAAAGTTGTCCTTAGGACAAGATTGATTGATATCCCTATAATCGACGCAGACACAGATCGTACCTTGTTTCTTGTTAACCAGAACGAGATTGGATACCCAATCAATTAAATCCACAAGATAAATAAAGCCAGCTTTAATAAGTTTTTCGAATTCAATCTTAATAGCAGTTGCTTTATGGGGGTGGACTGGACGAAGTCTCTGTTGGACGGGTCTAGCGCCTGGGTACATCTTAATTTCGTGTACAACAATATCAAGGTCAATACCCAACATTTCTTCACAGCTCCAAGCGAAGATGTCACGAAACTCTTGGAAACGTGATTTATATGTGACAACCTCGTCAGTGGAGCACGAATCTCCGATGTGAATATTTTCAAAAACTCCAAGTTTAATGGATATGTCAAGGGGGATGGTGGGAGAAATATTACTTAAGTTCCCTTCATATAACATGTCATGTGACGACTCAGGAACAAAGGAAATGACAACAACGGTTGACGTAGTCGAGATCCATTGGTAACTCTCGATGGTGTGTTGTTCGAGGAAGATAATGGAACAATGATGTCCATCATCCAAAGTGGTGTCTTCCATCGACATAACCAACATAATCATCTTGTCTGTGGGGAAAATAATGTGTAATGGGTCAGGAGATGAATCACCGAGAGAGAAGGTAGAAGGGGTTGTCGATTGAATGGCTTGATAGGCAGATTCAACCAGACTTAAAGGAATTTGGTTGTTGTAGCGAGGATAATCACTAGGATTGGGTATTACCCATGGGTTGGAAGATGTGTGAGTTTTGCAAACAGAGGTTGAAATCATGTTGATCGAGGCAACCAAAGGAGGTGGAGCATCGGGAGGTGGGATTGGGAACATACCCATCAGTCGAATCTTTAAGTAGGCCCACACAAACCTTCTCATACCCAGGTGTTTTCTTCGTGATAAAAGGTACATTGCTAGTATGGGTGTCAGAGTTGAAAAAGGCTAGCTAGTCGACAGTAATGACCTTTCCCTGATGTGGAAAATGTAAAACATGGAAAATGGTAGACACAATGATGCACATCACATCAATCCAGCTATAACAAAGTAAGAGATTATAATCGAGAGGTGCATCAAAGACCTCAACTTCAACATTAACCGATTTGCCTTCCAACGTAATAGGCAATAAAGGAAGTACACCGTAGGGCTTAAAGCCATAGCCATTGAAGGCTTTAAGCATGTTATGTGATTCTGTAAGAGGAGGAGAGTCGATGGCCTTCCAATAGGAAATAGACATTACACACGTGGAGGCACCCTAATCAATAATAGTTCTACGGATGTTTTTATCGGAGACAACAACTTGTATTTGGAATGCTAGTTGAGGGGGGAGTCTCATAATGTGATCTTCGAGGTAAAAAATTATCAAATTTGTATCCGAAGGATCAATTCCACCGCTAGCCTTTAGCAGTTCCTTCTGTTGAGCAGGGAAACTTTGAAGGAATTCAAGAGCCGACATCGCAGAAGGTTCTTGCGCCAGATCTTCTACAATACTATAGTTTTGAGCAGCACGTGCATGAGGGTTGAAGGTAGACTTTTGAACAACACCCTTTGGGGGGGGGAGGGGGGGGGATAACTGTATCGAGACTCGGTCATTTGAGATGAAGAGGACCATTGGAAGGTGAAGTTGAAGGAGGTTGTTGAACCAATGAAGGTGGTATATCGTCAACCTTATCCTTTGAGGAAGAATAATCTTTGGCCTGAATGGTAAGTGTAACGTCATTCTTTCCAGAATCACCAGCACACATGAGTACGTAAGAAGTAGTGGAGGGAGAGGGTTGGTCATGGATGACCAATTGGGCCTGCTATTGAGAAGGGAAAGGTTGGACAAAACAACAGGTGTGGGAGGTTTCGCAGTCCCTTGGAGGAACTTAGTAACCTCATCCCGTCTTGGACAATATTTCGTATAATGATCATCACCATAGATAAGGAAAGGGTATCAAGGTTTGCGCTTATCCTTATCATCAGAAGGTTGTGTTTTGTCTTTCTCATACTATAGGTTATTTTTATCCTCCTTATTCTTACCCTTCCCTTTTTTAGATTTATTCTTTCCAGCAGGGGTAGATTGAATAGAGTTAACCTCAGAGGTTTTGCTGGCGGGAGGAGTAGGAGACGGAGCATTTTGAACATTAGAAGCATTAGACCTGGGGTTGGTGGGAGAGGCTTACGTATTTTGAGGTTGAGCATGGAAGTTTCCAATCACACCACCAGCCACATGAGAAGCAATAGGGGTAGTTGAGGTAGCGGTAGTAGAAGGGCGAGGTGCATCAGGGAGTAAGTCATAAAGAGTACCCATTTGTGAATAAACGAGGTCAAGGTACTGAGCGCGATTGATAGCTTGTTCTTCGGTGACAACTCCACCCATGGAAATATCATGAGAGATCTCATGCATGAATGATTTTGTGAACCACTCTGCCAATAACTGATCGGGAAGATCGAGTTTGATCAATCGTCGTGTTCATCTACACTCATGAATGTGATCATAGATGTGAGTGGCCTTATTTTTCTTGAAGGAACTTAGGATCTCGGTTCCTATTTCATAATGTATCGGTAATTGGTAGTATGTAAGGAAATCCATGGCTAGGGTATTAAATTCAGTGAAGAAACCTCGTGGTAGTTCTATATACCACTTTGCAGCCGAACCCGTGAGAGTTCGTTGGAAGAGTCGTAACCGAATGGAATCATCCATCAAAGAGTTGGATGAACAAAAAAGGTGGAAAGTCATGACATGGTTGTTTGGATCCTCTCCTGATTTATCGTTAAATTTTGGAATGTCGGACGGTAATTTGGCCGGTATAACGGGCTAGTGGGGAGAATGTAGGATAGGATCATTCAAGATTCTAGACAAATAGGGTAGATCCAAAGTGGCTAAAAAGGGTAATTGTCTATTCACAGGAGGATACTGGTGAATTTGGGGAGGGAGCCCCGTCGGTATACCAGTAGGACCATAAGCAGTTTGCATGTGAGGTGAAGGTCCTAACAGATTCAGACGTGTGTGCGGAGGCATGTAGCCCATAGGGTTGTACTGATTGGGGATGTTCCCTTGGGGAGGGACACTAGATTGAATGTTCTAACCCCAAATGGGATTGGAAGAACTGAGGTATGACTAGCCCGAACTAGGGGGTATAAAAGAGCCAACTTGAGATTGTTTCCCCCCAGATGATTGTAGATTTCCTTGAATAAGAAGATTCCAATACTAGGCTAGTGATCTAGGGATGTTCTGTCCATATTATGGATTATATCCTCTGAGTGGGGGTTTTCCTCCAGGTGAGGATGATGCCCCAATTTGGGTTTGACCTCCAAATTTATTTCCCCCCCCTGGGTTATACTGTTCCCCAATAGGAATCTGATAACCAGAAGTGAATAACAGAGTAGAAATTCCAAAGGTGGTAGAGCAACTAGGTCCGAATTATAAAAGGTGGATAAGACCCTACGGAGAGGAACTAGGATGGTGTCAGAATAGAACCAGAAGTAACATTATACCCAGGAGGAGTAAAGACTCCAGAAGCTCTGGATGGAACTTGGGTACGAATGGGGATAGAAGCATTCAAAGCATTATACCCAAGAGGGAGTGATGAGATTTGTCTAGACGAAAGTGGTGTACCAATAGGAGGTTGGATAGCCACCGTATTTCCAGTGGGAATAATCGTAGTGTTTGGGACCATTGTGGAATGGGCCTGCTAAAGAGGGATAGTTGAGCTAGGACCATCCTCTGAACCAATGAAGAAATAGCAAGTTGTACTATTAAAGTGATCTAAAGGTATCGTAAATTTAGTAGATGTATCGGGTGGTTTAGAAACGACAGGTATCTCAGCTTCTGCCTCTAAGCCGGGAGGGTACTGCCTAGAAGTCAGAGTTTGAGATATGCCAGTGGTCCAAAAAGGATCCTCGTTTTCAAGGCTGACAAGGATTCCAGTTGGTATTCGAGAAGTGTCAACAACAAGTTCTCCTTATGAGTTCAGTCGGAGAATATGCCTCTCGTATCCAGGAGGTAAGCGGAAAGTGTCCAAAGAATCAGAAACGATTCAAAAAATTTCTAAAGAGTTAGTTCTCTCCACTTGTGAAGGTATGTGGTCCTGGATATCACTTTTTTGAGGAGATTACTTTGGTGGATTAGGAATAAAGGGTTGAGAAACTTCCAGATCTTCCGGAGGTAGTCCTTACATCCTACGCAAATGACGTGGAGGGTCAATGTTGGTCGAACTGAAAATTTTACGAAAAACATCTATGGCCAAATATGTAAACAAACAACACTCGCTAGTAGAATCTAGGAATCAAAACCAAGCAAACAAAACCCTCTTATTCCAAAGTCACTAGTTGGTGATGAAATCCAACGTCGCGAAGTCAAGACAAGAAGGGGTTGGGCTAGTGTGGAAAATTTACGTTGACGACCTTCTTAACGGACTTACACCCTGGTGCAAGCTCCCACACATAATCATGGGTATACCCTCCAAGGAGCTCGAGTGAGTCTGGCCAACGTCGATTCCAGGTACCATGAAGACTTGCCCCTCCACAGTCACCTCTTGTAAGACGCTAATAAGATAGGCAACTAAGGTTACCAAAAACAACAATGATGCCTAGGGAAACAATCAATAGTCTGATCCACGTGCAAGGGAAAGGTATCTAGCCCAAAATCAAATTGAGAGGCTTCCACTCATCATTGTGGGTATACCTTCAAGTGAACCCCATAATATGCGCAATCTCTACACTGAGATCAAAAAAGCAGGGTAACTCTGCCAATATCAATGTGACCTCAGGTTTTACCCTTGTGTGAGAAGGGATTCCTAGGAAAAAATGTTTCAAATGGAATTTAAACTCCCTATAACAAGATGCTACTGTTTTTTTTTTTCTTTGGAGAGTGTGTCTCACCGCCTATTCCAAAGCTCTAGCCTAGCTAATGTTTGTGTAAAAGAACCCTAGAAAAATTACTAATTAAGTTTTATATTTTCACAATATTTTTAAAGGTTGTTGTTACTCAAGAGGGAGACGGGAATGAAACCGATCTTGTGTAAGACCTTGACCCAACAATATGAAAATAGAAATGAATGATGCAAAATTTCGTTCAATGAATTCTATCTACAACAGGGAGAAGGTGTTTCGGGAATGATGTAAGCTACAAAATATACTTCCTTTTTCTTTAAATGAACACAATTTCAAACAACCAATAAACAATGAATTTCTTCAATGTTCTCTTCTCTTAAATGCAATAAATTTTCTTATGTATGATTATTCAAAGGAATGGATAACTTCAAATTGTTCATTTCTAAGACCAGACCAAGGGCATGACAGAGAAAGGACAAGTAATCCAAGAACATTTATACCTTCAACAAGCACCCAAATCAAACTTTCAATGAAGATAAAAGTAAAAAAATGACGAGAAAGTATTTCCCCAAATGGAAATGAAGAAATAACCTCTCAATCGTCAAGCAATCCAGAATACATAATCAATCCAAAACTTCAAATCCAATCCAAGATTTTTAATCGAACAAGCACTCAGATACAAGCTCAGAGATTATACCCTTGTTGTTAAAAATAAAAAATGAAAACTGGAAAATGACTAAGAGAGGTGTTTGATCTCCGAAAACCAATCAACAACATGTTAAGCATGAGAAAACAGTCAAATATTGGATAAAAAAGTTCCCCCCAGCTGACTAAAGAAAAAATTGGGCATCAACAGAGGTCAAAACCCCACTCAAAAATTTCACAGACGTCGTCGCAGGCTAATAGCACATTACAGTGTGGAAATCTAGAGTTTCCACAGGCCAGAAATAGACAGGGTGTGGAAGTACGCACTGAAGAAAATATCTAGGGTGCGGAAATCAAAGGTTTCCGCAGGTTAGGTATAGGGTGCAGTGCGGACACATCTGAAAATCAAGAAATTTTGAGAAAAAGGTAAACAATCTCAGTGAACTTTCAAACTCAGAGAGTCTGAAAGGATCTCCCACAGACTCAGAGACTGAATTCAGATAAAAAAGAGTAGGCAAAAACAAATGGCCAACAAAAAACCACAATCAACTCGTATCCCCAATGGAGTCGCCAATTTTGTTATAGGATAAATCGGTAAATGATGACATAAACTAATCTCCCTAGATCCACCTGGATCTAGAACAAAACACGAAAGGATATGATGCTTTCCCTAAGTTACAATCACTGATCTAAGTGTCAAAGAAGGAAATGATGAATTACCTTCGATATCGCTTCCTTATATCTTTGTTGTTCCCGCTTCACTCCGGTGCTCTTGTGAAACCAGATCTGAAATGACACAAACCAACCAAAGTGAAAGAAACTATGATAGATTCAATGAAAACTTAAACATGTGATCAAGGAGTCATGTAATAAAATAAGAATAATTTTATGGGAAATAAACATGCCACTGTATTATATTGAATAAAAGTGGAATATACAACTGAAATGCCTTGATGTCGCAAATTCCCTTTTAGTGGTCCTTCATTCCAACACACACATATACTTGTTCTGAGATTTGCATGAAGATGATCTTCAGAAGCTTGATGGAAAAATGTAGACCTCAAGTATCAAGTGAAATAATATTATTCACACAATCTCCAGCCTATTCTTCCATCAATCCTTTGCTCGACTTTGCTTAACTATGCTTAACCTTTTCCATAAGCCCATTATTATATACAATTTTAAGTGGTTAAAGGGATGAGGATAATCCTGCCAGATTAGAGAAGTCAATAGGATTGTAACCATACAGACGCCACCTCACATTCCATAAGATTCCCCTTCTAGAAACTTCTTGAACCTCTTTCCTCTTTTGGCTTTCAAACGCCACCGCATCCTGCCTATGTAGAAGCTTGCGGAAATCCTGCAGGCCAGATATAGAGCAGCGTGTGGAAATCATTGATTTCCACACTGTACACTATGGGTAGCCTGTGACATGCTTCTAAAAAGTAGTCTTATAGGGGAGGAAAGCAACCGCTTTTCTTAGGCAAAAGATGATTTTGAGGGCCTGATCACATGCTTGTAAAGTCATCATCAGAGTGACCAAAACAATGTGTAACACAGGGAAACATAAATCTTGGGTCAAATGGATTTACTTGGGGGAGTATTGTTACAACACCACCTACCATATGTCCATTGGCATGTCCCCCTTTAAAGCACTATACAATTACGAGCCCCTTACTTTTGTGTATATTTTATTTGGGGAGAAGAAGGATCCTATGGAAAAGGAGTGGATACAGGTTAATTAGTACATCACCCGAGAGCTCAAAGACAATCTACATAGAGCGCAAAACCAACATAAATTGTATGCAGATAAGAAAAGGGTGGAGCGTACTTTTGAGGTTGGTGATTTGGTATACTTAATGCTACAACCATACATACAAGCATCTGTCAAGAAGAGTGATGATGAGAAACAACAACAACACTTCTATGGGCCATATGAAGTGCAAAGAAGAATTGGAGAAGTGTCATATGAATTGAAAGTGCCACCATGGAGTAAAATCCACAATGTTTTCCACGTGTTTTGCTTGAAAAGAGCATGGGAAAAACATGTGTTAGTTAATGAGACATTTCCACCAATTGATGAAGAAGAGAATATACACTTAATTCCAGAGGAGATCATAGAAAATAGCGTGAAACAACTAAGAAGAAGAGCAATTAAATACTATTTGGTTAAATGGAAAGACTTACCTATAGAATATGCTACTTGGGAAAGTGACCAAGTATTACAAGGAGTTGGTTCTGGATTGCTTCAGGGCAAGAAATTTTCAGTAGGGGAGACTATAATATCCCCTTCTCCTTGACAGGAGAACACAAGGACGTAGTAGTCTAGCTACCCCTCTAGACTATAGTCCAAGGTGAAAAAAGGGGAGGAAAGGTGTGGAATTTTCAATAGAAGGACTAAGGTTGTATTATTAAAGTGACATAAGTAAAAGGATAAAAGAAGGATTATGTGACTTAAAGGAGAATTAAAACAAAACCTTAGAAAATGGGAAAAAATAACTCAATAAAAAATTAGAAGGAGGAGGTACAAAATAAAGAGGTGAGTGCCTCTCTCCTCATCTTGATTTCATTATTCTCTTGAGCTATTGAGCTAGACAACTTAAATTTTGAGGGTTTTGAGTGAAAAAACCCTAGAGACCAACAAGGAGGTGAAATATTCCTCTATTCTTGGTCCAAGCTTGGCCAAGGAGGTGAAAGATCTTTCCCTCACCATTCAATTCGGACATAGGTATTCAACATTCATTATTTGGTGGCTAGGGCACAAATCTGAGGGATTTTCCAACAATGGGGGCGCACCATCAAAGAGAGAGAAGTTTGATTTTCTTTGAGGAGGATAGATATGAAATTACACATTATTGGAGGCTTCTTGTTGGAGCCATAACTCTCTTTTGCAGCTATTACTTAAGGGATTCTCTTATTATATGATTTTTGGTGGCTTGGGATGAATTTCTATAGGAGGTCGCAACTCTCATTGAGGAGGCTTAGAGATCTGGAGGAGGACTTAATCATTTTAACCCTAACTTGATCTCATCCTTCTACTTGGCACCTGACCTACATTTTGAAAGTATTTTGGAGCTATTCATAGGTCATTGACTAGAGGGCCTAAATATTGAGCTTATCCAGCTAGCCAAGACCGTACCAGTCCTAGATCTAGACACACATAGACTTACAAACATAGATCTGAGGGTTCCAACTATAAAGGGAAGGAAATTTATCTTTTAATGATCCATATTCAGTTGGGGAAGGCCAAGAGGTTCTATATATTTCTATATTGTACCATATCTGTAGACCTATGTATGAAGATCATTTATAATACTAAATAAAGATCAGATTTGAAGCTTCTAAGGGACATTACATTTTGATCTTCAAGATTAGGGTTTACCACCTCCTTATACTATCTTAATTTTATTATATCCTCTAATTATTTATCACACCAAATAAGCTTCTTAAATTTAGCTTAAATGGTATTTTTCATATCATCGATATTCTACAGAATAACTTAGACTTCCCTTATTCCCCAATGATTTAGCCAAGACTTGGCATCATTGTGCCATCCCCTCTTAAATTTATGGTGATTTTGGATGGATTCTGAAGAAAATTTGGGGAGCCTTGTGTCATCCATGTTTTTTATCTTGTTCTTGTACATTGAGTATGTAATCATAGATGTGCTCTCAATGGGAGAAAGGCTTGCTTCTATGAGGAGGAGAGTATAGGGTATATTGCCTTTAATTTTGAGATTATAAGTGACAAAATTATTTTGGATTTGCTCTATTCTCCAATATTCAGGAGAGATAATGCATCCCCAAAATTCACATCCATATAAGATAACAAGAGTGACAAGAGTCTAAAAGAGGAGACTTTTCTTATCCCATAGCCAAAGGTCCACTAATTTACAATATTTTCAAGCCCGTAGAAATCTTTCCACCCTCCATTTATCCTTTTCTTGATGCTATAGTTCCAAATTATCTTGTGATGAACTTCAATTCCAAGATACTTGTATGAAGGCACTTCCTCCAAGTTATTTTTGTCATAAATGAAACTATCATAGGTGATCTTTTGGGATTCTATTATCATAACCTTTGTTTTTTCAATGTTCATCGTCATCCCTATAATAGAGTAGAAGTCCTTGAGGATTCTAAGATGATTTATGAGATCATAGGGATTCCTTTCCATAAGAACAATATCATTTGAATATAGGAGAAGTATGATGACTATACTAGCAAGAGTCGGTCCAACACAACCTGTAGCTTCCAAACAATCTTCTAACTTGTCAATGTATATGCCAAAAAGGGTAGGGTAAATAGGACAACCTTGCTTGAATCCAATATTACATTTAATTTCTTTGAACCATCCCTCAATGATCCTAAACTTGGAAATAATGGTCTCATACAACCATACCATAACAACTCTCAACTGATAGGGAACTTTTATCTCTTCTAACCTATTCCAAAAGTTAGTTTTAGGAACAATGTCAAAAACTTTCCTAAAGTCAATGGAACAATAAAGGAAATTGGTTTTATTGTTGGAAAATCCTCTGCAATGATCCTAAGCATGACAATATGGTCCATAGTTGAATTATATTCTCTAAAATTGGCTTGTTCTTTAGCTCTTTTTCCATGGATTTCTAGCCATATGTTTATCTTATTTTCCAAAATACTTCCATATAGCTTAGCTAAAATGGGGCTAATCATAATGGTCCTATAATTGGAGGGATTTATTTTATCCCTACTTCTAAAAATAGGTACAATGAGGCTTTGAGTCCAACGTTTAAAGAATCCTTTCTTGAATGCTAAATTGAAGAGCTTGTGTATGTGAGTAATGAGAATAGGCCCTCCAATTTTAATATTTCAGCTTGGTAGCCTTCTATGTTCTTAGCTTTCCTGTTTTCAAGTCATTTAACCCCAAACATTATGTCTTCTATATAAAAAACTTCATCTTTGTTATAAATGTTTGGAATGTTTTCTGGAACATTAGGAGATTCGTAAGGTTTTTTAAGGTAGGAATTCCAATCTATCAGAGGAATCGTATCCATTTCTTTAGTTTTACGAGTCAAACTTTTCCTCCAAAATTTCTTTGGATCTATCTTGGATAGATGCAAAAGTTTCTCTTGTTTTCTATTTATGTAGTGTCATTTTTTCCTTTTAATTAGGTATTTGTATCTATTAATATTATCCCATTTCAAAGACTCATTAAAGGCATCCCTAATGAAATTTATAGCAAGTTTACATTCATTATCATACCAAGGGTTGGAAATTCTATTTTTCCTTTTACACAACACTTCAATAAACAATTTTTTAATGGAAGTAGAGAGGGTTGTCATAAAATTATGATAAAGGTATGCGATATTGTTATTATATGATACTATATTTAATTTAGTGTTTAATTCCTTTAAGAAGAGATCGATTTTATTTTTGTCAAAAAACAAGTGCCTTTGGTTATTAGATTTCTTTTCAATGGGTTTTTTTGCATGATAAAATTTAGAGTTAGAGTCAAAGGTCTATGATTAGAGTCAGGCTCATGGTTGTTTAAAATGTCAAAATTGACTATTTGGTTGTATATGTGGATATCTGATATCACATAATCCATAACACTACTACACAACCCATGGATACACATCATCTGGTTAGATTTTGGGCACTTCATTAGACCATTGCAAATGATTAGATTTTGTGAGATACAAAGCTTGATTAGTTTGGTACCATACAAATTCTTGGTTAGGTATTACAAATTTATTTTATATATATTAGCTAAAACAATTACCTCATCTAGCCATAGAGGATTAGGGTTGGAATCTTTGCTTAAGATAGTAGCTTGATCATTTGAAATTCTAGCATTAAAGGCTCCTAGCAGGAGGATACTACCTTAATTTTCGATATTATAGATACTTGTTCTAAGCTCTTATAGGGTTTTTTTTATTATCTAGATTGTTTTTCTTATAAAAGGTAGAATTAATAGGCACAGAATAAAAAAATGCTATATTATACATACTATTAACATTAATATCTAAAATCTTCATCCAAATAAATTGATTGAAGGGGTATTTTTTATGAAGCCGAATGTGAGGAGATATGTTTGTTCTTATGTAACAAGCTATGCCTCCAATCCCTTTGTGGGAGGATTTCATGTTTCATGCTGACCGCAATATAAATCCATCTATGTTAGGGACTTGGTATTCCTCATGCTCCCAAGTTTCAACCAAGAATATAATATCAATTTCACTTGGGATCCAACTTAATATAGTACCTTTGTTCCAAGGAAAGCCTCGACAGTTCCAAGACATGATCCAAAGTGTCCCAAACTACTATTTATTGTTATTTTATTGGTCTCTATCTCTAATAATAACGTTTTTGTTCCTAATTATTTCCAATTTTCTTTCTTTCATAGCTTCCTTTACCTTTTGAACCTCCTCCCTTAATTTAGATTGATCTTCTAGAATGAGGTCTTCATTTATAAATATTCTTGACCCTTTTAAGCTCATAGTTTTACCGAGTATGTCATATTTATGGGTATTAGAGCTTACCATAACCTTAATCAACCTATCTTTACAAATATTTTTCCCACCCTTTTTGCATATATGAGGCTAGTTGTTTCAATTTGTGATTTATATGAGGTATTAGAGCTTACCATAACCTTAATCAACCTATCTTTACAAATATTTTCCCCACCCTTTTTGCATATGTGAGGCTAGTTGTTTCAATTTGTGATTTATTTTTTAGTTCCTCCTTGACTATTTCTACCGTGTCCTCATATTTTTTGTAACATCCCGCTCTGGCGCACTTACAAAACTTATTATTTGAGGACACTTGCTCTCAAGTGATCCGGATTTTTATGATGATAAAATTTTTTTTCTCATTATGAGGCGTTAAGTTATATGACATGATGTTTTTACTACCTTGATGTAGACAGGTGCTGCTGACTCTGTTTCTTTGAGTGCATAGGGTTTCGGACCTTGAGGATGCAGAGGCATCGGTGGAACTTCCTTGGACTCCGGATTGAGTCAGGGAGTGGGCTATTTGAGTTGTTTCATTTATGGCGATATTGTTTCGATTTGATGATATGCTATTGATTTTATGATGTGT
>ML793535.1:834102-857650 GCA_009831015.1 Picea engelmannii
GTTACGCAGGCGTTAAGATGATCTGTCTCCCATGGTTCTGCTGCTTAATTATATTTTTGGGCATCGATTTCCTTTACACCGTGTTTCCTTGACTGTCAAGCCGGATTAACCTTTGTCCTTTAAAATAAACTATTTTATTAACCTCTCCTTACACCAGTAACCAAAGGCGTGTTTAGAATCAGAATTTATCCCAACTTCTTAGTGTTATGTCACCTGTAAACGAAGCAGTATGGCCAGGTTTTAACGCCCACTACTGTAGGTTATGCCAGTAAAGTTTTGATGACGCTTGACTGCCATGTTAATCCGGGCCAGGTTACATATGGTTGTTGCGATATGGGTCTTTGATTTATGGCTACCTAGTCCTCCCGTCTGATTCCAGCGTTGCAGAAATGTTGATTGCAGCTCAGTCAGGGCCCCCTTGCGTAACTGTTGACCACTTGTCGGACCTGCGTTGGGTGCCCTGGTAATCACATGCACGGCTACCTGATTTATCGCCAGGTTGCCATTCTAAACATCAGTAGCACAGAAAGCTTTATTGCCATCCAAAGTTTGCCAGTACGATTTCCATTTATGAATCGGTCCTTAGCAATTGTTATATTTTGGCTTTTTTCTTTATAGGTTTTGACATTCCATTATCGACCTTTTCAGTATTGCCGTATTTTTAGTTTTGTTGTTTAAATTATCGATTTTAAATACTGATGCTTCCATGAATTTATCGTTTTAAACACTGGTGCTATCCTTAAATTTATAGTTTAAAAATTGTTGTTTACATTATCGATTTTTAAAATATTGATGCTTCCGTTAATTTATCGTTTTAAACACTGGTGCTATCCTTAATTTCATAGTTTAAACTTGTTGTTCAAATCATCGATTTTAAATACTGATGCTTCCGTTAATTTATCGTTTTAAACACTGGTGCTATCCCTAAATTTACAGTTTAATATTGTTGTTGAATTTATCGTTTTAAATACTGATGTTATCCTTTAATATATCGTTTAATATTATTGTTCAATTTATCGTTTAATTTGCTGTTTAATATATAGTTTTTAAATACAGATGCGATCCTTTAATTTATCTGGGTCCTTTAATTGAATAAAACTTGTCAATAGTTAGGGTTAGTAGTACGTGATGTCACCTTAGTTATATTGTGATTTCAAATTGAGGCCGTATTGCTACCTTGATAGGGATGACATTATTACCTATGATACTACTCTACCTTACCCTTGATTATTGTTACTTCATATCGAACATTTTTATTAGCATTATTCAATAGAGTGTTTAAAATGAGTCATTTTAATATCGTTCTTTTAAATTTTGACAAAATTCATATTAAAGGTTATTTATGTATTGTCTTCTTTAAATTGATACCTGAAAAAGACCTTTAAATATTGTTATGGCCTTATAAATTGAAGATCCCACTCATGATGTCATYTAAGCTTGATGAAGGATTATTAATGTAGATGGGTTAAACATGATATCCTTTAAAACATAATGATTAGGATATTATTAAAATTGATGTCAATTTCATAACATGGATAGTTGTCACTGTCCTTCCAAATTCTATTGTAGTATAAGAGTGYCCTTTTWAAAAAAATTATGATGTTCTAGCGTTACCTCCAGTTATGATGACAATTATGGATATGCTAAATTTTAGTAATTAGGAATGCCATTTAAAAATTATGATGTTCTAGTGTTACTTCCAGTTATGATGACACTTATGAATGTGATGGTATTTGAATTATCATTAAGGTTGATTTGTATGACATTGCACAGAAGGTTCCTCATGTTGACATTAAAATTTTATCTTGTCAAGATCATGATAATTTTGGGTAGTCGTAGCGTACATCAGGTATGGTAATTGTAAAATCATGGTCCAATAGGTGATATAGATGGAAGGCGTTAATATTTCATGAGAGGGGTTTTGCAAAATTTTATTGTTGTTAATAATATTTATGTGGCGCAATAGCTTGACTTACGTACCTTAATTTACTCCGAGTTAGAAAGTAGGGGTTGTTGATTCTTTTAAAAGATGTTGAATTGGGGTTCTGTGTCAGAGTCCTATGGTCATGCGCCTTCCTGGAGGGGTGCATGGCTCTTCTTAATTATGATGTACTTGATTGTGGTCAGTTGGTTGCCTGGTCTATTGCGTCGGGTGGGATGTAGACACCTCCATGTTCCTCAGAACAATCGCCAGCCCTGAGACCTTAAATGGTTAAAGACGATGGGAAACTGGGCTTGAGCGTTGCTTATGTGTATTGGAGGTCCTAACCTTGCAGGGTAGGACGGGCAGGAGTTCGGTCGTATTTAGCAGTCAGTTTTACTTGTCGTATGATCTTCATTTATGCAAGTGGTTACGTATCATGCGTCCTGAACATATTATTATGTTCATCCTGGTTGTTTCCTTGTACATATGCACTCACACAAAAAAAAATTTGCACCTGGCACTAGAGTGGTTGTCGTAACGAGGCGGTTCGTTACATTTTTGTTCTTTTATACAAAAAATTATGAGGTTCAAGGATCTTTTATTAGGCTCATGATCTAACTCTATGAGCTTGCTCATTTGCTTTTTGATAGGTTTCATATCCAATTTGCTTTCCTTGCTATTTAGGGAGAACTTTTTAATTAGTTTTTCTTCCAGCTCTTTTATATGGTCCCTAAGATTACTATTTTCTTCGGACTCTTCTTCTTGCCTTGATTATTTTTGTGCTTGGTTTTGGTTTTCTATTTCTTGTAGTCTAGCCTCCATTTTCTGAAATTTATTCTCAAACCCTAATATTTTATCGTCCATATGTCTCTGAATATTATCTTCAAAGGATCTAAATTTATTATCAAACATTTCTTCTAAATCACTTTGAAGTTGGACTTCTCTCGCTTCTCTAAGTTTTTCTAATGATTCTATATATTCATACAAATTTTCTATGGTTACTTTGCTAGACCTCCCTTTAATATATTTTGGGATAAATGATGAACTACTCATATTGAAAAGATAAAGAAACAAATAAGAATAATGTGCATCTGATTCATGGTAGGGTTTGAATAGTCAACCACATGCAATAAAGTCACCGCATATGCTAGAATCTTTGCATAAGTTGTCACCGTAGGGTTTGGATGATTTAGTATTCACATAGTATTTATAATCACCGCATAAACACCGTTCAATATTATTCGTGTTGGGAATCATCATTCAATATTCACCATAGAGTTCAATGTTCAATATTCAACACAAAGTTCACGAAGAGTCCAATATTCATGCATGGTTGAATTCAATATTCATCGCAGAATCATCACATAATTCACACATATTTCACCATTAAATATTCATTGTAGAATCACCACAAAGTTCAAACATATTTCACCGTTCAATATTCACCACAAAATCACCGCATTATTCAATATTCATCGCAAAATCACCATAGAATTCATTGTGTAATATTCACTACGGAACATAGTTCACCATTCAATATTCACTGCAGAATCACCACAAAGTTCACATAGATTTCACCGTTCAATATTCATTGCAGAATCACCACACCATTCAATATTCACCACACAATCATGACATATTTCACCATAGAATCACCTCAAATTTCATCATTCAATATTCACTGCAAAATCACCACAAAGTTCCAACTCAACGATTATCGTTGACCCAATTTCTTGAAATTTTATTGGATTTTTGAATCTCAACTCATCAACCATATTTTTTCTTATGAGTCTCATTTTAAACCCATATTTTCTCTAATGTTCAACAAGCTTTGAAAAATTGATATAACTTATGTCTAACAATAATGGAGTGGTTAACTTTATCTATTTCAAAACTTTAAATTCATATGAAATACTTCTTTATAGAAACAAATTTATAATGTGATAATTTTGTTTTTAAACAAATAAAAATACAAAAAAACTAAACATTTCTAAATAAATTCTTAATGAAACTTCATGTGTTTACATTTATTAAGAAATGCTTTTATATAATATTATAATTTAAAGTTGATTATTTTATGAGTCACATGATTTTACCAAAGGTGTTTTTATAGTCTAGTATGGTAGATATGTTTTCACTTAAGTAACACTTGCATTGAAGGACCCTGAGTAAATAATGGAATATGGGTACCTCTAAATTCTTAGCTCCCTGCTAGCAGAGAGGAGGATGTTCAGTTAGTAGACTATAGGGCTAGCAGAGAGGAGGATGTTCAGTTAGTAGACTATAGGGATGATCTGATGGAGTGTCTAACTATTTTCAAATATTCAATGTTGAATATACATAATGCATGCATACTTATTACATGAGAATAGGCCTAATGACAATATTGCACATGGTTTTTAACAAAATTGGGGTTGGAGCATGTTGCGAGGAGAATATTTTTATGGTTTTAGAATATTCAAGGGTTAAAATGGTGGTCGATGTGGATGTAAAGGTCAAAAATATTTTGAATCTCCTTGGTAAAACCATTATTGGTAATTTTTTGGGTCAAAGAATCTCGATGGAGTCATTAAATGAATGATTGCAGAGGTTTTGGAGGCCTCTTATTGGTCATGGGCCATATTTTAATTTGTTGGTGAAAGAATGCATCAGTTTCTCCTTACGCTATGAGAAGGATGTTGATATTGTCCTAGTTGGGATTTGGTTCTAGGGGATGACATATTTGTCACTTAAGTTGGTCCACCCAATTTTCAACACTTAGATTGAGTAGAGAACTAGGGTTCCTATTTGAGTAAAATCTCCAAGGTTTCCTATCAAATGTTGAATGGAGGAGATTTTAACTGTTGTTGAGAATCAACTAGGTAAGACTATTTTGGTAGATGAATTTTAAAAAAGGTTATGCAATCCTTCCATTTCAAGGGTTTTAGATGATATTGATACCAAAGAAGGCCTGATGGAAAGTATGGATATTGAAGTAGGGGGTGTGATTCACATTCAAATTATAGGTTATCAAACTGTCCCACTCCAATGTGATAGGTTCCATCTTCATGGGAATCTTACTATAGACTATTCTTGACCATTTAACAGACATATATGGAAAAACAAGGTTTCTTCTCATTTTTTTGAACATCTAAAGAGGACTTTGAGCCAGATACTCACACCTCCTAGGGATAGTGTACATTGTACATTTCAATATGGGGCTAAACCTTTTCTGGTCTTTGTACACATTGATTCATTGGGAGGTCATGAAAATGGATCAAGGGTTGAAGAGAATAAGGGGTCTCTAGTGACTTTAGACCTATAGAATAATGTTACTTTACTTTTGGATCTACAAACCACTACTACAAGATCCAAAAATTTTCTAGAGAGAACTCATTTTGGGTCACAAGGATCAAATGTGGTCCTCAATGAAGGATATTCTAGTGATGACTTGGGGTATCCTCCATCAAATTATGAATGTAAAAATAGTTTTTGTCCGAGTTCCTGAAGGAATTGACCCTTACCTTATGAGGGTAAAAAAAGTATAAAAAATATTAAGGGTGGTAGGAAAAAGGAAAATGCCCCCCCTATTAATTGCAAATTGAATGAGAGCCTTTATGAAACTACTTTTAGTTCAAACTATAGTACGAAAGGGGGGTTTTAGGATAAAGCCAAGAAGAAACATTTTGTTAGTGCTATTGATTCACTTATTCATAGGGAGAGGGGACATTATAATTTGATATCTTTGAAGGTGGATGTGATTCCTAACAATGTGATGTTAAGGGGTTTAGGGTTGGATAAACTAAAGGAAGTACCCTCATGTAGAGTTGGGAGAAAGATCAAGAAAAAGATATACTCAAGGTGAAACAAGGGAAACAAGGGAAACAAGGGAAACAAGATTTAATATATGGGGTTATTAGAGAAAATCAATCCCATAAGAATGTTTCTCGATGATCAAACTCTCCTATGATACAAGGGGATTATACACTTAGGGAAAGAGGTCGAGCCTTTATAGGATGATAGAAAAAATGGAGACTAATATAATATTGTTTCCAGAACTGATATGGCATGGGATGTATTAGTTAATAGTCTTAAAAAGGTTCTTAAAAACTAGGATTTCTTTGCAGTGGCCTCTGTGGAGATTTCTAGTGGATTTATTACAAGTTGGAATACTGCTTTATACCAATTAATTATTTTTCCATTTGTTCAGGATTATGAACTGAATTCATGAGTAAAGGTCTTGGATCTTCCTTTGCAGTGAGAATGTGTATGGTGCATATGGTGAAAAACAACCTTTATGGGATTTGTTTTCTTACATTACAGGTTGTAAAATAAGGGAAGCTATGGTAACTGGAGGGGATTTGAATTTCACTCTGAATATGAAGGAGGTTTGGGGTGAGGAAGATAGGTTTGACAGTCCAGTAGATAATTCACTCATCAATTTCAAGCACTTGGTTTGGTGAATATGGAACTAGTATCTATTATACCTACTTGGTGGAACAATAGGAAGGGTTAGGATAATGTTTTGAAACATTTTGATCAATTCCTTGTTTCTAATCACCTTTTGTAGTTAGTTGATAATTTTAGATCATGGGTGGAATATGGAGGCATTTCAGACCATCACCCTATTATACTTCCATTGGAACTGAGTGATAACAAGCCTTCAAGCCCATATAAATTTAATATGGGTTGGTTAAATGAAGAGGGATTCTAGATCTTGTTAAAACATATATGGAATCCTTTTGATGCTAGGGTCAACCTTTTTTCTAGTGAAAAATTTGTGACCTCATTAAAATAAATTAAGGAGAAGGTGGCGGGATGATTTGTTGAATGACATAAATTAAAGGATAATTTGGCTAAGGAGGTTGAAGTCGAATTAAAATCCCTATTACATAATTATTTTTCTAGTAATTTTTTTGAGGAGGAATTGAATGGACTAAAAGATATTGTAACAAAAATAAATAAATTATTGATAGGGAAGTAGAATGGCACTTAAAAAGTTAGACCATGTATCTTGAATTATTACATAATTATTTCTCTAGTAATTTTTTTGAGGAGGAATTAAATGGACTAAAGGATATTGTAACAAAAATAAATAAATTATTGATAGGTATCTTGAATTATTACATAATTATTTCTCTAGTAATTTTTTTGAGGAGGAATTGAATGGACTAAAGGATATTGTAACAAAAATAAATAAATTATTGATAGGGAAGTAGAATGGCACTTAAAAAGTTAGACCATGTATCTTGAATTAGGAGATGAAAACCAAAAGTCTTTTAATCGATTTGCAAAGCATAGAAAAAGTGAAAAAAATATTGGATATGCAGGATGAGGAGGGTCATATTGTGAGGGGTTTCATTAGATTAGTTGCATTAGGTGTTAAGTATTTTGAGGGAATATATAAGGAACATGACAAAGAAAATATTGTTGAAATCATTAAAATATCTTCGTATTTTCCACAACTTGTTTCAAATGAATACGATATGACAATTTATGAGGGTATCACAATGGATTAGTTAATGGAGGTTGTGTCTATCTTTCAAAAATATAAAATTCATGGCTTGGATGGTTGGACCATCAAAATTGTCTTAGGATTTTTGGATTTATTATGAGCTTTTCTTATGAGAGTTGTAGAAGAAGTAAGACAAATCGATCGAGTTTTGGGGTATATTAACACAACCTTATCACCCTCATCCCAAGGTTGATAATATGGAGTCATTTGGGGACATTTGGCCTATCTCATTATGCAACTATATTTACAAGATATCTCCAAAGCAATTGCAGTTCAACTTAAGAAGTTTATCTCCAAGGTTATTTCTACTGATCAATTCAAGTTTCTTGAGGGAAAATTTATACATGAGGTTGCAGGGTTGGCATAATAAGCTCTTCATATTATAAGATATAGGAAATTGCATAGAATTTTTATGGAACTTGATCTATATAAATCTATGATAGATCATGTTGTATCTATATGAGATCGTTGTTGATCAATATTGACTTCAACGTACATTTGGTGAATTGGATTATGGGTTGCATTACCTTTGTTTCTTTTTCATTTTTAATTAATGTCACAACTTCATATTTCTTCAAACCAACAAGGGGATTACACCATGGATTCCCAATGTCTCCTTATTTTCTTCTTTTAGTGGTTGAGGATTTTAGTAGGGCATTAGTAGATGCAAAATGGGAACAAAATATTAAAGGAATTATTGTTGGAACTTTGGAGTATCTTGCTCATTTATTGTTTTTGGATGATGTTATTCTATTTTCAAATGGTTCTATGAGAGAGGAAAATCATTCCAAAAAATATTGCAGTTATACTATAAGGTGATGGTCATGGAGGTAAATTTACAAAATTAGTCTATTAGCTTCAATTGTTTGAGCAAGGTGGTGATTTAAATTTAGGATGGCCGACCTTCAAGTGGGTTTGAAGTATTTATGGTTTATACAGAATCTCTTTGTATATGGAATAAAATACCAGGGATGGTTGATTGGTAATATAGAGCATATAATCCATCTATGGTGTCATCATTGGTTGTCAACTAGGGGTGATAGGTTGATCCTTTTCAAATTTGTTTTAGAAGCTATCCTTCGTATATTGGCTCCTTCTAGCTCATACACCTAAGGGAGTGATAGAAAAAAAAAAAGGAATTTGTGCTATGAATTCATGTGGAGGGGAAAAAGTGATAAGGTTAGATTTCATTTGGAAATGTGGCAATTTATAACTAAACCACAAGATTAAGGGGGTTGGGGATTTAAACAGATAATCTTATTTGCAAAATACTTAGTAGCTAAGAGCTTGTGGAACTAATTTCAAAGGAAGAATTATTGAAGAGGATCATTATACAAAAATATTGGGTCCTTACCACTTTTGGATTGGATCAAGAATTAAATTAAAATAATTAAAAATGTTGCCAATCAATGGAAATCCTTAGTTTTATCCTTCCCAATCATTGATGGTTATTTAGCATGGAAGGTAAATGGTGTTTTTGAGGTCAAAATTGAGATGGATGCCATAATGGTTTGTAGTAAAACCATATTTATTCTTGGCGCATTGATATAACACTTACCAGGACTAGGACTTGGCCTTTACACATTGAATCAACTGACAAATGAAGAAAAAATGGATATCTAGCATCATGGATGGATGAGTGCAAAAAAATTGGATTTTGATGGTGCATTCGTTGATACATTGAATACTAACATTATGGAAGTAAGGAATGGGAATATAAAACTGAAACAAGAGTAAGAATAAATTCGCTGGTTAATTTTTCTAAATTAGGTTATGAAGTTCTATTGGTTCCTAAGGGAAGGGATATAAATTAGCGGTGGTCAAATGTCTAAAAGGTGAGAGATCCTAAGAAGTAAAAAATATTTATATGGTTAGCACTTATTAATAGGGTTCCTACCCGAGACTTACTCCAAAAGAAGAATAAGAATGGACCTATAATATGTTATTTATGTAGGAATGAATATGAGACTCTCCCACATTTATTTTCTTTGTGCCCTTTTACATTATAAGTTTGGAAATACGTTATTTAGTGGGTTGGTGTTAACAATGCATGGAAAAATGGATTAGTTGAGGAGGGCATAAAATAATGTTTTTAAAGGAAAGAATAAAAGAGTTTTAGAGTTGTTCCTCTTATGACACTTTGGAGCATCTAGTTGACACACAATTCAAGCTTGTTGGATGAAAAAATTATACGAACTTTCCAATTTTCTACTCAAATTTGTGCCTTTGCCTAGTATTTTAAATCACAAAGGAAAATACCAAGGATTATATGTAATGGGGAGTTGGTAGTGGTTAAGACCATGGGTTTTTTTTAATGGGGCATGTATGGGTGTTGAAGCTTTATGTGGTATTGGTGATGTCTTGTATTTTTAGGACCAATGTTATATTCCTTTCAATACAAATGTGGGAATAGGTTTGAACAATAGAGCTGAGCTCTTAGCACTTTCATATCTCTTGAAATTAGATTTTTTCAAGAATATCTCACATCTATAAGTACTTGGAGACTTTTTTGTTGGTTGTAAAGTGGATGAACAATGAACAAGCCATATTTGATATTTCACTCCATACTATAGTTAAATAGAACAAGATAACTTTGCAATTGTTTACAGGAATTTCATTTACTCATGTGTATAGGGAATTGAACAATGCAGCTGATAAATTATCCAATGAAGGACATGTCGGGAAACCTAGATCATTGTACCTAAGTGAATTTAAGGAGGGGAACATCACATACTTATCTATATCTTTATCATTTTTTTTTTCATCTAGTTGTTTTGATGTGCTCGTAGTTACACAAACTTTTATATTGGGATATTTTTGCAGTTTACTTGTTGGAAGAATACATAGGCCATAAAATATTGGAACTTTAAGGATTTTTGTTTGATATTTAGTTTTGGATAACCTTTGGCTGTAGTATTTATACTAGTATGTAGATATTTGAATATGGTGGTTTATATATATATATATATATATATATATATATATATATATATATATATATATATATCTATATATATATATATATATATCTAACATATGTGATTTGGTTTACTTGATATACTTATAAGACTACACATTCATGGTTTTTTTTTGTACTGTATTTCAAACACCCAAATAATGTGTTTTTCATTCTCATATGAATAACAAATATGATTTATTTTTCTATCGAAAAAAGGAACACACGTATGTTATCATATGTTGATTTAAAAATATATAATACTTATAATAAATGATAATAGTAAATACTATATGTTAGTAGAAAATAGATACAAAGAAAAATAAAATATCTCTATATATATGAAAGAGAAATATTTGATATGTACACATAATATACAAATTGTTGTATAGAAAAATAAAAATAGAGATACCATATTTACACATAAATAGATATACTATAGATATGGTATTTACATAAAAATATTGTTACAATGAAAGTATGTGTATCTTAACAATAATCAAAATTGCATTTTTACATATTTATATCTCCATAAATTGTGAATTATGAATTCTATGGAGATGAGTGAGACTAGAACCAACCTAGATCCATTTTAGATGATCAAAATTTTTACACCTCAAGATATTTGATCCCTCTTGAGGCTTGATAGATTCAAGGTTAAGATAGATCAAAGATGGTTATATAAATTCCCTTTGAATTTTGTAAAATTTGTAAATTTTTTAACTCTCAATGTCAATCTTTACATCAAAATCATAATAAAAATAAGTAAAAAAAAATAATAATGCCTCAAAAAAAAAATTATAAAAATAAAACTCAAAAGAATTATATTTTCTAACATTAGGAGGTTTGAAAAGTAAATAGATCAATATATGTTCAAAAATGACATTAATTAAGGCTATTTAATTAGTCATAAAAACATCATATCAATTGATACATTGATTATCGACATCATTATGATGTTGATTAACCACAAACACATAGGATTGTTAGTGAGAGACATGCATGAAAGGCTAATAATACATTCTCATTTTATGTGACTCTAATTATTGTTTTAACTACAAGTTGATGAAGAATTATGAACTACCACTATTCGATGGAGGTTTCATGTGAAATAGCATTAAAGTGGCATCGTTTTAAATGTAATGATTGAAAGATGCTTTGAATTATCTATAATTATTGAGTATCCACCATCTATTAAGAGGTGGGACACCATTAACACTAAGAGGATGAAGTTAGTGGTGATTGAATGGCCACAAATCTTGATATGGATTGGATCATTATATTATTTTTCATCTATCTCGATGCTTCCAGAGTGGAAATAACTGGAGGAATAAACTTGCAAGGTCATTTTAGTGGTAGGTCAAATTGGGGCCCACAACCTTCCAAAGCCATTTTGAGGAATTACATGATGTTTTTTTTTGTTATGGTGTTCAAAACTTATGCACACCCCATTGACAATTTTCTACAAGCTGATACCTTTCCAATGGTGTAGATCGTGTGTCAATCGGAGCTTGTATGCAAAAGTTATGTCTCTCACAAGTTGACCTATCATGTTGACCACCATGGTACGAGAGGATGGCACGTCATCCCCCATTACTCATGCATATGGGGCCAATGATGTGAGGAATGTCAAGAATATTCTAGAAGGTTAAAAACCCTACCACAATTCAGGGTTGAGGAGGTTAAAAACCTATCCCTAGATGGTTATCGGGATATGTTAAATACCGATCCACTAGGAGGAGACGGGTTTCCATTCTATGTTATTGTTTTTTGTTCCATAATAGAGAAGAGCAACTGGGAGTGGGAAATTAGAGAGAATAACATAGGGGGTTAATGTTCTATAGTAACCTAACAGGCCACAAGTCTTAGGTAACTCCATAGAGAGTGCCTTCTCCTTTGTACTTTCATTATTTTCATACCATAGAAAAGATAGTAGAGAAACCTCACATTCTAGCTGAGTTTTCTCCTGTAAGGGTTTACCAACGAAAATATTTGTGTTATCTTATGGTTGGTGTGTGATTTTATTTTACTTTTCTCTATTTTCCTTACTTTATCTATTTCATGCACAAGCAAAAAAATAGTAATTAAATATTCTGGAATCTAAAAGAAATTAAGTTTCATAGTGCAAATTTTAGTTTTATTTATTATATCTATTGTGAATAATTATTCCAGTGGAAAATCCATGACAATTTACATATCATATTGGTATTAGAGTAGGTTTTTATTTTGGATATTTGTGCAAATTTGCAGGATCCAAGAATTGGATTAAAGAGAAGTCACATAAACCCTAGCCATGGTGGACAAGTTTGTTCATAACAACCCTCAAGATATAGCAGAAGAGATATTTGAGAGGTTGGAAGCACAATTTGCCAACATCAGTCACAATATGAACCTCCTCATGGGCCAGAGTCATGGTGGATATAGCAAGAAATATTAGACCTTTCAAATATGATGGAGGATCTAATGCAGAGATCATATCGAAGGGGAAATCAGGAGATCAAGAAGACTCAGGAAAGGAGTCGCAGAAATAATTCGAGAAATAGAAGCCAAGTTTGAGTGTCGTGAACCCTTCATAGTCCCTATTCAATATGGAAGTGAAAGTGAACATAAAACCATACCAAGGTGAGATTGATGCATTAAAACTAAATCAATGGTTGCAACAACTAGAATTTTATTTTAGCGTTCACCATATAGATGAAGAGAAGAATATTCCATTTGCTAGATTGAAGTTAGAGGGCCATGTTTTAACTCGGTGGGAAATCCATATAGAAACACTTAGGATTGAGGGTGATCCCCCAGTAACTAGGTGGGAGGAATTCAAAACCCTCACCAAGTCCCAATTAGACCCTATTGGGTATGTATAGGATGAATGGATCTGGTGGGACTACTTAAGGTAGAGATAGGGCCAAAGTGTTCATAAGTACAACACTGAGTTCAAAAATATGGCCATCATGTTGGGTATATCTCCCAATAACCCATATGTACTCCTCAAGTATATGGGGGGTTTACATAGTCATCTATGAAAGTAGGTGATGCTCTTCAAGCTAAGGACAATGGATGAGGCATGTGTACAAGAATAATACCTATAAAATATAGGCCAAAATAAGGGGAAGCCAAATGGTTCGAAGCAGAAAGAGAACCAAGAAGCTTCCAAGGAGGGGAAAAATAAGTGGAAAGGGGGAAAGATAAGAATATAACAATCACTTCACATCAATGCAAGGATCCTAGCAACTATTGCAATCATTGCAACATTGATGGCCACACTGAGGAAAAATGTTGGAAACTGCATCCAAAGCTAAACTTGAAGAACCAAAAGAAGGATAGAAAGAAAAATAACCTTTTAACCATAGATACAAGAAATTAGGTTAAAAGTAGCTCGAATGTGGATGAAAATATTTTTTTCACATCTGTGTAGAAGGAGGTGAATCTGATTATTCTTCATCATCAAGAAGAGAAGGATATGACCAAGCTCTTCCACATCAAGACTCGGGTCAAGAAGACCAACATAGATGCTCTATTTGACTCTAGTTCATAAGATAATATCATAGCAGTGGATCTAAGTAGTCAAAAAGATTGGATTCGAGGTTCATGATCATCCTAGCCACTATCCATTAGGTTGGGTAAACAAGGATGCATAGATAAAGGTAACAAAACAATGTAAGATTAAGTTTTCTATAAGTGTTGATTTTATTGATGAAGTGGAATTGGACATAGTACCCCTTGATGTATGTGGAGTATTATTTGGAAGCCCTTACATGTATATGAGGGATTCAATCTTCATGTAGAGATACAAATAGTACTGACTTATCAAGGATGGGAAGTCCTACATCATCAACGTGCATAAAGGAAAGCCAAAGATCTCACTGGTAAGTGCCAACCAAGACAAGAAGTTGATTAGTTCTAGTAAGAAATATTTTTTGCTTTTCTTAAGAGAAAATTAGTCTGAAGATGAGTCAATGAGAGTGAAGGAATCGATAGAGGGATGTACTAAAGAAAAGAAACTTTGGTTGGATTATTTTCTACAAGAAAACAAAGGAGTGTTCAAGGAGCCTAAAGGGATACCACCCAAGAGGGATGTGGAGCATGAAATAAATTTATTTCCAGATTCCCCATTACTGAATATTGGGCTGTATAGACACTCCATTCTAGAAGAGAATGAAATAAATAATTAGTTTCAACACTTATTGGAACAAGGTGTGATTCAACCAAGTACCTCACCTTATTGGTCACCCATAATAATTGTTCCAAATAAGGATGGGAGTTGGAGAATGTGTATCGATTACGGGGCATTGAACAATATTAGACTAAAGAATCAGTACCCTTTGCCAAGGATCGATGATATATTGCACCAACTATAGCATGACAAGTACTGCAATAAGATGGATTTGAAATCAGGATATCACCAGGTATGATTCAAAGAAGAAGATACATGTAATATTTCCTTCAAGACAAGGAAATGTTTATATCAGTGGTTGGTTATGCCATTCAATTTATGCAACACACCGAATACATTTATGATATTAATGAATGATGTTTTATTCCCTTATATTGATTCTTTTGTTATTGTCTATTTGGATGATATACTAGTTTATAACGCTACATAGGAGGAGAACATATCACATCTTATGTAGGTTTTAGAGACTCTAAAAAAGCACCAACTACTGGCCAATCTCAAGAAATGTGAGTTTTCTCAACAATGTTTGGTGTATTTAGGGTATGTGATCGATGGAGGTGAGCTCAAGATAGATCTCGTGAATATGGAGGCCATCATGAAATGGTTGGTTCCTACAAATTTCATTGAAGTTAGGATTTTTGTTGGGGAAGCACAATATTTTAGGCAGTTCATAGCTTCATTTTCAGTGGTATCTGCACCAATCCATGCCATAACAACTAGTGGTAAGAGTTTCCAGTGGGGAAAGAATTATCAGAAGGCATTTGATGAGCTAAAAATAAAGATCAGTTAAGCACCAATGTGCTCACTACCAAACTTGTAGAAACCCTTCGAAGTGGAGACAAATTCAAGTGGGTATACCATGGGATAAATATTGATGTAGGGATGAAGGCTCATATGCTATCATTATGAAGTATTTCATTAGGAATTTATCAACTACCCTACCTAAAACAAGGATATCTATGCCTTGGTACAAGCTGCCAAAAACTGGAAGCACTATCTGATGGGAAAGGAGATCATCATCCAAACTGATCACCAACCACTATAGTATTTGCAGGTCTAGAGTAAGCTACAACAAACTATGCATTAGAAGTGGATGGGGTTTTTACAGTAATTTCATTTGTTCATAAAGTATAATAAGGGTAGCACAAATAAGTTGGTAGACATGCTTTCACAACCACCCACATCCAAGATTACAAATTTGGAAACTCTGATGCACATGGAGCCTTTTACCCATGATGCATATAAAGATACATACACAAAATATGAGGACTTCAAGGAGATGTTTCAGCAACTACAAGACCAAATTCATAAATAATAAGGTTATGGAGAGGCTAACTATCTACTCTACAAGCTTGAAAAACTCTATGTTCATACAGTTGAACGATTGCAACTTATCAAAGAGGCTCACACCTCCAAGTTTGTAGGACATTTTGGTGTTGGGAAGACAATTTCCAACTTATAGAGGTATGTGTACTAGCCCAAAATGCAAGAATATGTAGCAAGATATATTAGAGGCTATATACTTTGTTGTACCAACAAACCCAATAATATGAAGTAAGGTCTAGACCATCCCTTACCTATACCCACTTGACCTTGGGAAAGTATTTCCATGGATTTTGTGGTTGGTTTACCAATAACCAAGAAGGAACATGACTATCTATTTGTGGTAGTTGATATGTTCAACAAAATGTGCATTCTTATGCCTTGAAAAAATACCATCAAAGGACAAGAAGAGACAAACAAGTTCTTTTAACATGTATGGGTGCACTTTGGGATACCAAGGAGTATCATATTAGACAAAGACACAAGGTTTCTTGGTGCATTTTGGACTACATTGTGGGAGATGATGGACACTAGGTTGAAGACGTATACAACATTCCATCCATAGACATATGGGTAGACAGAAGTAATCAATAGGATTTTGGTGCAACTTTTGAGGGGTTACAATCATAAGCATCTGAATATCTAGGATGGAAATATTATATATATACAACACTCTTACAACATAGTAGTCCACACTTCTACTGGTAAGTCACCTTTTGAAACTTGCTTTGGGTATTTTCCACCTTCACCATTGGATGTTGTATATGGATAGCAAGGAGGAGTGAGGGAGGACCTCATAGGAGATTCATTTTAAAAATAGAAAAAAATGTTGAGAAGATCGGGAAGATCCATTTACAAGTATAAGAGACACTAAATAAGTCATAGGAAAAGTATAAGGCTAGAGATGACCAACATAGAACAAAGAAAACATTTAGAGTGGGAGACATAGTATGGTTATAGTTGAAAAAGGAAATGCTATAGGGTCCTGGTAAGAAGATAAAGGATTTATGGTATGGTCATTTTGAGGTATTGGAAAAGGTGGGAGATAACACCTATAGAATCATTCTACCCCCATACATGCACATTTACTCAGTAGTGAATGTGAAGAATCTCAAACTCTATGAGCCTTCCATGTTGGATCGGGAGGAGGAGGAGGTCCTACCTTCCATACAGGACTTAGCACGAGATGATCATGCAGAGTTAGAATAGAACACAATTTTGCAGAATAAATCCATAACTACAATACATGGGTAGCATGGCCTTTGGCATATTGGGTTGAAAGGACAACTTCCAGGAAAAGAAAAGTGGTACTCTAGGGAGAAGGTAGAGAAAAAATTTCCTCACCTCATTCAATAAATATTTAGGGGAGAAAAATCCTCCCTAAATGGGGAGGTATGATCCGGATTGGATCATTATATTATTTTTCATTTATCTCGATGATTTTAGAGTGGAAAAAATTGGAGGAATTAGCTTGCAGGGTCATTTTAGTGGCAGGTCCCAGTTTGGAAAATCGGGGTTTGGAACCTCTTGGATCCATTTTAAGAAATTAAATGAAATTTTTGGGGTGTTCTTGAATATTGTGTCCAAAACCAATGCACATCATCTTGAAGGTGTTCTAAACTCTAATACCTTTCCAATGGTGCAGACCATGAGTCAATCAGAGCTTGTATGAAAAAGTTATGCCTCCCGTGAGTTAACCTATCATGTTGGCCACAATGGTGCGAGAGGATGCCACATCAGCCCCTATTACTCATGCATATGGGGATATCCATGTGAGTAAGTTCAAGAATATTCTAGAAGTATCAAAACCCTACCATAATTTAGGGTTGAAGAAGTCAAAACCCTATCCCTAGATGGCTATCGAGCTATGTTAAATACCAGGCCACTAGGAGGAGAAGGAGTTACATTGTATGTTATAGTACTTTGTTCCATAGAAAAGAAGAGTAAATGAGACTGGGAAATTAGAGAGAATAACAAAGGGGGTTAATTTTCTATATCCTAATAGGCCAAACATCTTAGGTAAGTCCATATAGAGTGCCTCCTCCTTTGTACTTGCATTATTTTCATACTAGAGAAAAGAGAGCAGGAAACCACACCTTCTAGTTGGGTTTTCTCTCATAAGGGCTGCTCAAATAAAATATTTTTGTTATCTTGTGGATGGTGTGTGATTTTATTTTACCATTCTCTATTTTCTACACTTTATCTATTTCATGCAAAAACTAAAAATTAGTAACTAAATATTTTGAAATCTAAAGGAATTTAACCTTCATAGTGTAGATTTCAGTTTTATTTATCAGATCTATCGTGATGAAATGTTCTAGTGGAATATCCATGGTAGTTTACATATCAACTCTTCTATGTTACAACAACTCCATTGTTGGAGAATTCCATCCCAAATTTTTTGAGAAATTGAAACTGTGAGGATTGTCATAGTGTCCCACTCTATGAACTTGTTGAGGCCACAACAACATCCCTTTACTTTTACTTTTACAAGTGAAATAAAATCCCCCCCCCTCGGGTCCCCACCCAATAAAACTTGAAATCTAATGCCTAATCCTCTACTTCTTGAGCCCAATGTTAATTCTTTACCTATCTTGATTTAATACCCCGGTTTAAATCCCTATGAACTAGAATGTATTATGTAATTGTGACTTAGGATAGTGAGACGGTAAAGTTGAAAAGGGGCCAGAGTGCCTAGAAATTTAATAATTCTATATATATTAATAAAATACATCATTGGATGCAATACTAACAAGGACGAGAGATAGGGGGCTATGATTCCACAAGAGAGGGGGCTAAAGGGGCTAAATATTTTTATAATATTTTATTTATCCATATTGGTTTTAATTGAGAAAAGCGGTTACGTGATTTTCTTGGAGAGGCCACGTGCTTCTTGATTTGATGTAATTATATAAACCATTCCCATGGGATATTTTGGGGGTTGCTCTTTGTTCTTCGCCATTCACTCTTATACTCTTCTCACTCTTTCATTTTGGTTTCTCATTCTTGATAATTTGTGTGCTCTTTGGATGGGTATGGAAACAAATGCTTGGAAGAGGAGAGCCATTGCTAGATTGATGTAATAAATTATTGAATCATTCCAGGAGATAATGGATGCATGTGTGCATGAGATTGATGATATTTCGGAAATAACTGTCCATAATATAGAATCCTTGGAGTTTCCAGCAGGGATATTTCCTGACCACTAGCACTGGAGGCCTAGAGAGAAATGGAACAACTTGAGGGACTGCATGGCAAAGAAAGGGGTTTATTTCTTTGGGTTGTGCAGGTTGAAGGGGAAAGAGAGATGGAAATTAGGATTGTTGTGTGGTTGGAAAAACCTGAGAGCTAGTTAGCAAAATGTTGTGTGTTTTAGATTTGGCCTAGAACCCTTCCTTGTGGATTCATAGCCCTTACTTGGGGGTGACCTAATGTTGAGAGTAAATGAACATCAATGTCTATGGTTGGGAGGAACGTCCTTGGTCTGCAGCTAGTTGGTGAATATTTACTTGAAAATAAAAGTGCTCTGTGTGTTTTATGTATAATGTATATTTCATTGTGTATTTATTAATCTATGAGATATGTATTTATAATGTGTAGGCTTGTTGGTTATTTGTTGTGCATGGCACGCTACTTATTTATTTTATGTTGTAGCATGGAAATTGATTAATGCAAGTGAGTATTTCATGCTTATTTTCGAATTAATTATTATTAGAATTCAAAATAAATTTTGAAGTGTGTTTTAAAGTAGCGTGCCTAGCCTATGGGTGGCTGGGTACATTAGAGATTGGTATCAAAGCTTCTGGTTCAACACCGGACTGGTATGGGCCAAATATTTGTGAATTTTTCAAATTCTCTGTTGTAGATTTTTCAATTATGAATTTGGGGGGAAAATGGAGGACATAAGTGAAACCCCGAAATTATGAGAAAATTTTGATTTTCATTGTTCAGAGTAGTCAAAGAAGTGATTTATGGCGTCGATCTGCAATTGCAGAGTTGAATTTGGCCGTGGAGTTCAAATTCCTATGTTCATGGTGATTGTGAAGTTTCATGGATCGACGACCTAGATTAATTTAACTTGGAGAACCAACAGTCAATATTGAGTCACAGAGGATCAGAGTAAATAATTCCCAAAAGGCCTTCGAGAAGGAAGTGTCGGAAAAGACTTGGAGTTGGGCATCAGGTTGAGTCTAAAGTGAGGAATACGATGACACGAGCCTGGAATAACAAGATCCAATAGATCAGTCAGGGCCATTATCAGCTGTCAGATCTCGTGGATATGTTCTTTCAGAAAATTGTTTTCAGAAGATCTCATCCAGAAGAGTTTCGACAGTATCGAAAGGGAATATTCTTCAATGCCCTCTTTTTGGAGTAGTGAAACTTCCCTAATATTTTGAACTTTGAATGATAAGATCTTATGGTATCAAGAAGGGAATATTCTTCGATACCCTATTTTTCAGAGTAGTGAAACTTCCCTGATATTTTGAACTCCGAATGAAAAGTTTTGACAATATCGAGAAGTGAATATTCTTCGATACCCTCTTTTCAAAGTAGTGAAAATTCCCTAATCTTCTGAAGTTCGAATGATAAGCTCTTATGGTATCGAATGAGAATATTCTTTGATACCCTATTTTTGGAGCAGTGAAACTTACATAATCTTTTGAACTTCGAATGAAAAGTTCTAATGGTATCGAGAAGGGAATATTCTTTGATACCCTCTTTTTGGAACAGTGAAACTTTCCCAATCTTGTGAAATCCGAATGATAGGCTCTAACGGTATTGAAAAGGGAATATTATTCGATACCCTCTTTTCAGAGTCCCATTTGAGCCTGATTCTTCATCACTCTGAATGGGCACCTCCGACGGACGATCCACATCTCTTCCAAATTGAGATCAACGATGCAGATTGCCACATAGGCAAAATTGTTCCACATTTTAAAAAAGTCTGGAGCCATTTTCTTATTTTGGCCATAATTGGAGGATATTAAGTCATATTTGGATGAAAATTATGGGTTTTTTTCTGTAGAGATGAGCTCTACAAAAGTGTCAGAGAGGGTCATTACCCATTTCGGCTTGGATTTATCAGAAATTTTGAAATAGTGGTTTTTACAGATCTGGGTCCATATTATTGGCATAGGTCTAGATTAAGTTGAGATTCATTGAGAGTGTCCATAAAGAATACAAGGAAATAATCCATGAAGGAATTGAATAAATCCTAAGGGGATTGGAATGGGGATGCTAAAATAGGCCAAAACCCACTATTTCGGGCCACTTTTTGGGATTTTTGAGATTTTTGGAGGAAAAGTGATCCCAGATCACAAAACTAAAAAATATTATTTAATCAGAATTTTATACACTCATCAAGAAAAACAACTTTGTCTTAGTGAAAATTTTCCATAAGTGCATAGATTGAGAGATAGCCAATTTTGCCAAAAATTCCAAGTCTAGAAAAAGAGGTGAAAAATGGGCAAAATGGTCATTTCCAAATTGATGTAGTTTTTGAATGGAGCATCAGATTAAAAATATGAGAGTTTTTATGAATTCCTTGTAATTATTTTTATCTATTAATCATATATAATTTTCTCTAGTTCCTGACATATTTTCTTCTGCAATTGACTGAAGTTGACATTTTAATAAAATTACACCAGTGGAGAAAATGCACAAATGGGGTGAAAGTAGATTTTTTAGGAAGCCACAAATTTCATCTCAGAGATCGGATTGGGGCATGAGTACCATCATTGGAAATATGATTCATAGTAGAATGACTTGGAATTATTATAATTTGGATAATTATGATACAATTCTTCATGAGTTAAGCAGAAAAAGGACATGTTGCATTAATTGGCAATTTTTTGTGATATGCATAATTCTAACAAAACGATTTCTTGCACATTTTACAGAACTAGAGGTATAATTAGATAAATTAAAGAATAACATTAGATATTAAAGTCATGGAATCATGTTAGGTCTTGTAGAATTTGGTTGAGGAAATAAAGAGCTACATGACCAGTAATGAAAAGTGGATAAAGAACTCAAGAAGAGTGGAACACAAGTATTAGTCAACAACTACATAATTTGAATGAATTGCAAGTACAAAATAAAGAATCCTCACATAGGAAATGAATCCAATAGGTGAATAATGTCATTAATTTGCATAGAAAGGAAAAGTAAGGCTACACAACCTTGAAGGTAGATATGTGTAGTTTCAAGCTTGATGTGAAAGAGAACAAGCAACTTAAGAGGTGACGTGTGAATCTTTATGTGCCAAGCACAAGAGTGCATGGGAAGGATTTGTTAAATATGAATTAGCTACTTGTCTAAAATCACTCAGTGAAAGAAATCCACTTTTGATATCAGATTTCACAATGGAAGCAGGATACCTATGTAGAGAAATCAGGGATAGAATAATGAAGGTTCTTTCACTTGAAAAGTTCCATTGAATGAAAATAGACTTCCATTGGAAATGGTATTGAGAGAGAAAAGTATGGTTTCATAGGGAAATGTTAAACGAATTAATCTAATGGAAAAGTAGGAGTAATAGTAGTTGATTCAAGGATGTTGTGACAATAGAGTGATGGAATGTTGTGAGCTACCTCATTCCAAGGTCCTGGAATGTTTCATAAAGGTAAATTTTGGGTATGACTTCCTACAAGAAGTTGTTGCAAATAGAACACATTGGTTGGATTTCATAATTTCCAAGTGGAACTTGGATGGAAAGTGTTTTGACCAGGTAACAATAGTGCAGATGAGAAAAATAAGAGAACACAAGTCAATGAGGATTTGAATAAATTCAAGGACAACTAGCTACAAAATAAATAAATAAATAAGTGAATTGAAACATAAATGCACTAGACTTCATGATCCATACCATGAATTTAGAATGCATATGCATTATTAGGCATGTTGATAGTGAATTATTGGTGCATATAGATGTGCATTGTGCATATGTAGATGATTGGTATGCATATGACATGCTTGAGGACTTAACAGTTTGTTGTTATATACATGCAATAATGATGTTATAGCAATTGAGTATGACTAATTGTGGATTATGTATTTATGAAAAATTATATAGCATGGTTAAATATGTGGATGTTTCTGCTGCTACATATGAAATTCCATCCATGTGAAGACCCATGAGGGTGGTAGGAATGGTAATCGAAAGGATGGAAGATGAAGCATGCGAGATTCTACAAATACCAGCTGATCAAATAGCATCAAGTAGGTTGATAACAACAATGTAGGTATGCATTTAGTTTCTTCTGATGCATAAATGTTGAAGAGAATTGAGGTAAGAATTCCCTCAGTTGAATTTTTGAGATTTAAATTGAGTATGCAATGGACAAAGTCCTAGAGCATGTAAATGTTATTGATGTTATAATGCATTCATATAAAATGTTAGTTTCATATTGTGTTATGATTGGTTATGGGATCATAACCAAGTTAAGTCAGGAGACATAATCTTGGTATAATAATGAATACCCATAGGTGTTATTGGATAAATCCGTAGGTGCGGACACTAACCGATCTCCCTAGATGTTACAGGTATGAACTAACTGAGAGGGGGGGGGTGAATCAGTTAGTGTAGATTATTAATAATTTCTCTCCTTTTCTAACTTTGAATCATTAATCTTAGTGGCAGTGAGTCTTTACTGTGAAATCCAGAGTTATAAACAT
>ML793535.1:857750-873007 GCA_009831015.1 Picea engelmannii
CAAACCAACCAAAGTGAAGATAGCACAATCTATTCAACAGTCAATCTATGTATATGATCAAGGAATTATACAATAAAGTGGAAATAGCTTTATGGGAAAGGGACATGCTATTGTATCATATTAATGGAAAGTAAAGATTACAAACTGAGCCTTGATGTCGCAAACTTCCTTTCGATGGCCCTTGGCTCTGACACACACACTTGCTCACTCTTTGCATGAAGAAAATCAACCCTTTAGATAAACTTGCTGGAGTTCCAAGCTGTTGTTTCAAGCTTCAGTCCTTCACACAATTCTTTCACCAATTCTCCAAAGAATCTTGCTTAACCTTTTCCATGAGAATTCCCTCAATATATAGGAGAGAATGAATTAGTTACTTGGATAAGAATGATCCCAAAATAGCAGGGAATCCAGTACTAGGATAACCATTCGAATACCAACCTATCCTTCTAGAAGATTCCCTTCTAGAAGCTTCGAGAATTGATCTTTTTCCTTGCTTTAGGAAGAGTTTGCACCCTAGCAGTTCAACATAGTGCGAGAAGTCCGCACCCTGGCTTAAAGCAGCCTGCGAGAAAGGATCATTCTCGCAGCCAAATATACTAGCAGCCTGCGAACCCTCTTCAAAAATGATTTTTCTTGGAAGAGATGAAAGTAACTTTTCTCAGGTAAAAGTTCTTATGAAGAGCCTGAGTACACCATCATCAATACATCATCATGACGACCAAAATCATGGGTAATAGAATGCCCCCCAAAGTATGAGGTTGGAACCAGTGATAGTCAAAAGACTTTGTAAGTTGCATGTGTGTGTCGGGAACCAGGAGCACACCTAATCGGAAACCTGCGAACAACCAAGCATCTGCAGAATATCATATATACCAATTCTGAGGTAGGCATTCCCATACTCAGATCATAGACTAATGACAATTGTAGACAATTGTAGACCTGGGTCATGGCCACTAATCATACACTGTGGATCCATGCCATCAAAATATAGCATAGCCACCAAGAATACACTATGGATCTATGCGAAAAAATTAAATTGAGACGAAATAGCCACGAGACATACACAGTGGATCTATGTGTCGCAGATTATACATACTCCATTGCAACCTGGACAAACGAGATGATATCCAAGGTCTTCAATCTCGTCGCCTAAAGTACGAATCTAACCATGTGATTACATGTGTTGAAGTCGAACATGGCAGAAACCACTTGATTACCGGTCAATGATGAAACCGTTAACAAGTGTGAGGGAAATCACCATTGATGTCAATGACTCCCAAGGTACCCTAGTACAATCCATCGAGTGTGAATAAATGAGTTGAAGTTGAACATCCGATGGAATCTTTCGATCAGGGGTCAATGATGTAAACCCACTGTCGAAAGCAAGGAAACCTTCCATTGAGGCATGCAAGCTCCAAGGTACCAAATAATTTATAAGTCTTGATTCCAGATAATGAGTTGAAGTCGACGGAACAAAACTCGTCACAGGAGGGCCTTGATGTATCCCCCATCAATAACATGAAATGAGTAACATATTTTGAAGGTGAAACAAAGTATTATACAAATTGAACCAGACACAGGGAAGGCCAACACAGAGATAATGGACAACTGCAGATGGCCGACTCAATATAGGTTTCAAATGGACTTCTCTTGAACATATGAATGACACAACCAATGATTTGGCAGCATTGACTCAAAGATGACACAGGGAATGACCTTGTAGCAAATCGAATGAGAGGCAAATGGATTTCCCAAACCGGCTTCAAATGATGAATAGGGGGTGTCATGTTCAAGAGCGACACTTACTGCCAATCAATATGAAGATGAAAACATATCCCTTTCCCAAATTTTCCCCCACCATTTCTGGCAAGTACCTCTTTATTTTTACACAAGCTTGAGGAGGATAACATATGCTTTTTGATATAAGCTCATCCTTCGGACGAGTCCCTCAGAGTATTTTTAACGAACCCTAAGAAGGAGTGGTTCGGTCCCATTACGGGTTATCAATGTTTGTTTAACGAGTCCAGAGATAGAAAACTCGAAGGTTTTTCACGATTATAGAGTTTGGAAAAACACTTAAAAGAGAACTCTCTCAGTTCCTTTTTCGTAAAATAGTCCGGATGAGACCAAAAAATAGATAAATTATCGCTCACCATACGCTTACTTCAAATACTTTATCGAGCGTGAAAATAACAAGGTCGTTCGGCAATCTTTTCATGTTTCGAGATTCTGAAAAGAGCTTAAAGAGGACTACAGGGGGGTTCCTTTTTCGTATATCCTTGTTGAGCCCGAAAAAGTGATAAAAGTATGCTCGATCGTGTTCTCATGTATTTGCGAGCGTAAGAACGGACAAAAACGACGCTCGAGGTTTTATATAAAAACCATAAAAAACAATCAAAACATGCGACGACAAAGAAAAACATGTCCATATCCCTGTGTTTGACCATCAAAATCATCACGCCTGCAAAAGTTATACTCAAAATGACATTAGGGATTAGGGTTTGATATATAAATAAGCATAAAAATTTAAATGACATAGTAAAAGTAAATAAAAAGGAGTAAATACTCTTTTTACCACATCATTTTTACCTTTCCACTATTTGAGCTCAAAAAACCCCTCTTTTACCCTCCATGTTCGGCGTCAGATTGCAGGAGCTACGAGTGTCCATTCAGTGAGCCGTCAGTGACAGTAAGGTAGACTCTTGGTCCTTAACACTTTCATGGTTTCATTTTTCAATTTCATTGGTCAAAATTTCATTTTTGGGTTGTTTTTACAAGCCCTATTTGCGCACTACCATTCTCACAGGCAGGCTACACGGGACCTGCGAGAATGGGTGATTCTCGCAGGTGACCCATGAGCAGTCTGTGAGGTTCTTGCACTATGCACACATGGCACCTGCGAGAACCGAAATGCTAAAAAAATTTCTAAAAATTTTCCCAAAGAACAAGAACCAATCAATGAAAATTGTTGCTAATCTTCTTTTGGTGCTCCTTGTACAGATAATTGGCCAGCAAAATGGTGCTTGAATGATGCGAAAGGGAACACAAAGAAGATAATGCAATGGCTGGAAATCATCCACCTACTATTGCTGCTTTGAGAGATTGTGGACTCCTGAAGTACTTTCATATCCCGGGCATGAGGGCCCAAGTCAGGTTGTTAGAGTACCTGGTGCGTATGTGGGACCCTGATAAGTAGGTATTTCATGTGGGGGTCCACACACTGTCCTTAGACATTGAGGACATTTACTTTTTGACTGGATTGTCCTGGCACGGGTACTATGTGAGCCTGGATGGTAGCAGAGGTGGTGGGCTATAGATGAGTGAGTATTTCCGTATACACTGCGTTCCCGAGGCTGAGAGAAAGAAAGGAAAAGTAGCTATTTGGGGGGTACGAGATTTGACCCTCCGTACTATCCTATTCACCATAGCTCGAATGGCTGGGAGTTCTACTCCTCACATGACGTTACAGAGTTACTTCCAGTATGCTATTGAATGTACTGAGCCTCGGGTATTCAACTGGGCAGATGCTGTGCTTCACAGTATAAAAAACTAGTTGACCAAGTGTAGACGAGGTAACCTGAAGCAATTCGGGTACGTATCTTTGTTGGTGTCCTTCTTCCTTGAGAGGGTTTCATCACTGAGACTGCAGGTTGAGTGGAATATACCGGGTCCTAGGGATCCAAGGATGCTGAGATGGTGTCAGCTCATGGCCCGGCACGTAGCAGGACCGATCATCAAGTATGATGATACTTTCTTTGACTAGCTCCAACCACAGATGTTGATGGTTGACGACTATGCTTATGCCGGGTTGGATTTCCAAGGAGATCCAGATTTAGCACTACTAGAGGATTCTCAATGGGGGAACCTTGGTAAGAAGTACACACATATTCTCTCTTTAAATTTTTTTGTGAATTTTTATCATATTCAAATGATTTTGTTTTGTATATTCATCCAAAGACTAATACAAAATCGTTTGTTGATAACATAGATGTTGGACCGTATCGACCTCCTGGTACTTCTCCCATTCAGCGGCGAGGAGAGGTAGCAGCAGTGCCACAATATGCCGATGATTATCAGGTGGTGGAACAAAATCTAGAGGGCCTGACCGTAGACATTCCAGACATGCCTCTGGAAGAGGTTCCACGATGTGACCAACGTCATATTGTAGGAGTATCAGCATCTATGAGTCGACTGCTCCATAGGGTTGCTAGGGCAGTCATGTGTTACCATGAACGTCATCCATGACGTCACTTTGTAGAAGCTATGAGCTTTAGATTTTGACATTTTGGTCTTCGGACAAACTTTTTTTTGTAAAAAACTCTTTTGATCGTTATATATACAGACGGCTTCTACCAATTTATCATGTGTTGTGTGAACATTGATGTGATTGATTTATAAATGATTCAAATGTCTGTATAATACATAATTAGCCAATGCATCTGTTAATGTATTTAGACATCTAGGAATATGTTGATATTCAATGTAATCAAAATAACGCTCCAAGAGGCGAATTCGCAAATACACCCGTAATAAAGTAGGACTTCGAATGGTATAAACATTACTTAACTGTAGTACTATAAGCTTCAAATCGAGACGCACAACCAAATGAAGGATTCTGAGCGAGATAGCATCAACCAATAATTCAATAACGACACTATACTCTGCAATGTTGTTGGTCGCACGGCCGAGACACACACCTCGTAAGGAGACAAGTTCGTTTGTAGGGGCATAAATTACCCACGCAGCCGAAGCAAGGTTCCGAGTACTACGGCTAGCGCCATCAGCGAAGCCAATATAGGGTAGCGAAGACTCTGACATCTGGAAATCAAACACAACGTCACATAAGGGCAGAAACCAGATAACGACAAAAGAAAACTATAGTAACACACAAAAAGTATGATACATTAAAAATACAAGTACTTGTGCACAGATGAATTTATGCATAGTACTTATTCAAGTACAACCCATTCCTGGGTTCACTCAAAGGGATACCATCGTAATCTACCAACTCATAAGCTCCTTTTTCCAAAACTCGTCGAACGATATAAGGACCTCGCCACATGGGTTCGAATTTCCCAGCTCCTAACATATCTCGATCTTGTTCATAGAGAAGAACAAGATCACCTTCGGAGAAAATGCGAGGCTTGACATGCTTTTCGTATTGGGCCTTGACACGTTTTTTCTGAGTTTCTATGACTAGGGTGGCATCTCGTCGAGTTTCGTCTAATCGCATAAGATACAAAAGACGTTCTTCTTTAGCAGAAGTGTTGGGTAGAAGTTCAATAGCTAGTTTTAAAGACGGTATCTCGCATTCGATAGGGAGAATGGATTCAACACCATAGACTAACCGAAAAGGTGTAAACCTAGTAGCAGATTTGACGGATGTCCGGTACGCCCACAATGCCGAAAACAACATTGTGTGCCAACTTATTTTATGAATTCCTATCATCCGTCGAAGCATAGTTATGAGAACTTTGTTGATTGCTTCGACCTGGCCATTGGCTTGTGGATAATAGGGTGTTGAGTTGTCATGGCGAAGACCCAACTTCTCAGTAAGTTCGGACATCATAAAATTCCTAAAGTGGCTACCGTGATCAGTGACGATAGCTTGGGGAACACCAAAACGAGATATGACATGATTAAAAAAAAATAATGTTGCAGTCTTTCCAGTGTTGTCAAATGTCGTCATCGCCTCAGCCCATTTTGTAAAGTAATCGACGACTACAATAATGTAACCATGCCCCCCGGCCGAGTGAGGGTGACATGTCATGAAATCGATGCCCCATTTCGAAAAGCGACCAACTGAGACTACAGGGTGAAGAGGAGCAGGATGTGAACGAATTTTCTGATTATAGGTCTGGCAGGCATGTCATTTCTGAACAGTGGTGATGCAGTTGTTAAATAAAGAAGGCCAAAAATACCCTGTGCGTAAGATCTTCTGGGCAGTAACATACCCAGACATATGACCCCCACATGCTCTGGAATGGTAGTCATTCAGAGCTTTCTCGGCTTCATCGAACGTTAGGCAACATCGAAAAACAGAGTCAATCCCCCGACGATAAAGAGTATCCCTGAGGATAATGTATTGACGAGCTTGGTAACGTATTCGACGTCATTCAGTACTAGAAAAAGTTGGCCGGAAAGTCTGGGTTTGGAGATATATAATGATATCACCATACCAAAGATCATTAGAGCTAATAAGAAAAAGAGATTCATTGGGTAATGAATCAACTACTACATTTTTCGTTGCAGAATGGGGAAAATCACATATCAACTTAGCAAAAACTAATGACTTCTTGGACTTGGTGCGGTCGAATTCCAAGTCAAACTCCTGGAGTATCACAATCCATTTGGAGTATTTTCCCCCTAGAAATTGACGTGTCAGAATGTGTTACATAGGGTTGCAATGAGAAATCACTGTAGTCTTACATGAGAGGATATAGTGCCGGAAACGTTGGACGGCTTGGATGGCCGCCAAGGCCAGTTTCTCGACATGTTGATACTTGATTTCAGTTGGCGTGAGACTTCGACTCAAGTAGTAAATAACATGTTCGTCGTGAGCATCATCCTCTTGGACAAGAACCATGCCAATGGTGTAATCGGAGGTAGCAAGATAAAGGAAATAATCGCGACTGTAATCGGGGGGAAAAAGAAGCGGAGCTCGTGTGAGGGACAACTTCAAAGCTTCAAAAGCATCGTTAGCAATGGTATCCCAGACAAACTCTGAATCCTTCTTTAATAGCCGCGTAAATCCACGAGTTATCTCGGCATAATTTGGGATAAAACGATGAAGAAAGTTTGCTTTCCCCTCCAAACTTTGCAACTGGCGAAGAGGAGGGAGATTAAGGATCGCCTCAACCTTTAAAGGATCCACCTGAATCCCTTGACGTGAAACTATAAAACCTAGAAGACGGCCGGATTCTACGCAAAAAATGCACTTATGAGGATTTAAACATATACGATAGAACCGACAGCGAACGAAAATGGCTCGGAGGTGGGTAGGATGATTGACTCGGCGCATTGAATGAGCGGGAAAATCATCCAAATAGGGTTGAACGATGTGCTTGATATCATGGAAAGCATAAGACATAGCACATTGAAACGTTGTGCCAGCGTTCTTGAGACCGAAAGGAAGTTTCCGATAGGCAAAAGTACCCCAAGGACAAATAAAAGTAGTCTTATGTTGATCCGCGGGAGCAATGTTAATTTGATTATAGCCGGAGAAACCATCCATGAGAAAGAAGATTTCACTTTCGACGCAATCATCGACAATCTGATCAACGAAAGGGGTAGGAAAGTTGTCTTTGGGACAAGCTTTGTTAATATCCCTATAATCAACGCATACATGAATGGTGCCGCCTTTCTTGTCAATCGGGACAAGATTGGAAACCCAGTCTATGAGAGCCACAGGATAAATAAAGCCGGCTTTCAGAAGTTTCTTGACTTCAAGCTTGATAGCAGCCGCTTTACGTGGGTGAACTGGACGAAGGCTCTTCCAGACGAGTTTAGCACTGGGGTATGTCTTTATCTCATGTATCACAATCGCAGGGTCGATACCTGGCATTTCTTCATAACTCCAGGCGAAGATATCACAAAATTCTTTGAAAAGGGACGTATTGGTGACAATCTCGTCGGAAGAACACGAAGCTCCAATGTGGACATTTTCAACAATCCCAGGTTTGATGGATATGTCAATGGGAATAGTGGGCGAAATATTACTTAAGTTCCCTTCAGCAAACACATCGTGTGCAGCCTCAGGAATAGTCGATATGACAACAACGGTCGACGGAGTCAAAATCCGTTGGTAGTTCTCAAGAGTATGTTGCTCCAGAAAGAGGATGGAACGATGATGCCCATCATCCCAAGGGGTGTCCTCCATGACAGACATGATCATCTCGTCAGTGGGAAAAATAACATGAAAAGGATCGGGAGACAACTCATCAAGAGAGGGGGTAGAAGGTGTTGCCGATTGAATGGCCTGGTAGGCATATTTGACCAGACTTAATGACATTTCATCACCGAAACGAAGATGATCTCCAGGGTCAGGGACTATCCAGGGGTCGTGAGACGCAGGAAGTTCGTGAGGCACAGTGGAGATCATGTTGATAGAAGCAACAAACGAGCGTGGAACATCGGGTGGTGGAATGGGGAAAGTACCCATTAACGAAGAGTCCTTTAGAAAGCCTACACCGACATTCTCATAACCCAGTGGGGTTTTATCAATAAATGGTATGTTTCCAGTACGGGTATCAACATTGAAGAAGGCAAGTTGAACAACAGTAACAACCTTTCCTCGATGAGGGAAACATACTACACGGAAAAGTGTCGATACAACGGCGCGCATGGAATCAATCCAGCTGCGGCCAAGCAGAAGATTATAATCAAGGGGAGCGTCAAAGACTTCCACTTCGACTTGGACCATTTTACCTTCTAACGTGATGGGAAATGAAGGAAGAACACCGTAGGGCTTAAAACCAGAGCCATTGAAGGCTTTAAGAGTGTTCTGGGATTCATTCAAAGGAGGAGAGCCAATGGCTTTCCAACAAGCAAGAGACATAACACAGGTCGAGGCACCCTCATCGATAACGGTTCGACAAATGTTTTTGTCAGAAACAACCACTTTAATCTGGAACGCAAGTTGAGGGGGTAACCTTGGAATGTGATCTTCCAAGTCAAAGACTATCAAATTCATATCTGTTGGATCGATTCCACTGATAGCTTTCAACAGTGCCTTTCGTTGTGCGAGACAAGTCTGCAGGACTTCAAGGGATGACATCGCAGAGGGTGCATGGGCCAGATCTTCAACAATGTTGTAGTTTTGGGCTGCACGAGCATGAGGATTGAAAGTCGATTTTCGAACGACGCCCTTTGGGGGGGGTCGTAGAACTGTGTCGAGGCTCGGTCGTTCGAGATGAAGAGGACCAGTAGTAGGTGGAGTTGCGGGAGAGGGTTGGACCAATGAAGGGGGTAAATCATCAACCTTCTCCTTAGATGGAGAATAATCTTTGTCTCGAGTAGTGAGTGTAACGTTGTTCTGCTTAGAATCACCAATACACATCAAAACATAGGATGTTGTAGAAGAAGAGGGTTGGTCGTGGATGACCAACTGAGCCTATTGTTGAGACGGGAAGGGTTGGACAAGACATCCGGTGGTTTTGGAGCTCCTTGAAGGAACTTAGTGACCTCGGCACGTCGTGGACAATCCTTCATGTAGTGATCGTCACCACAGATAAGGCAAGGGTATCATGGTTTGTGCTTATCCCGATCATCAACAGGGATAGTTTTGGTTTTCTCTGCTTGAGAATTATTTTTTCCCTCCTTATTCTTGCCTCTCCCCTTTTTAGATTTGTTTTTACCGGCTAGGGTAGATTGAACTGCATTTACCTCAGAAGTCTTGCCGGTGGGAGTGGCAGGAGACGGAGCATTTTGAACATTAGAAGAAGCAGATTTAGGGTTGATGCTTGACACAGAATGTGATTGGGTTTGAGCAGTACCAATCACACCATCAGCTGCATGCGAGGCAGCTGGAGTAGTTGAAGTGCTGGAAGTATTAGGATGAGGTAAGTCAGGTAATAAATCGTAAAGGGTTCCCGTTTGTGAATAAACGAGGTCAAGATACTGAGCATGACTTATAGCCTACTCTTTTGTGACTACGCCACCCATGGCAATATCCTTACCGATTTCGTTCACAAATGATTTTGTAAACCATTTAGCCAGCAATTGATCGGGGAGCTCGAGTTTAATGAGACGTCGTCTCCTTCACCACTCATGAATGTGATCAGATACATGAGTTCCTTTGATTTGTTTGAAGGAAGTCAAAATTTCAGTCCTCGTATCATAACGGATCGGTAACTGGTAATGCGTAAGGAAATCCATAGCTAAAGTGTTGAAATCAGAGAAGAAACCTCGTGTTAATTCAATATACCACTTCGTCGCAGAACCGGTAAGGGTTCATTGAAAAAGACGTAAACGAATAGAGTCATCCATCAACAAGTTGGATGAACACCATAGGTGAAAAGTCATAACGTGATTGTTTGGGTCATCTCCCACTTTGTCGTCGAATTTAGGAATGTTCGATGGAAGCTTGGCTGGAATCACAAGCCATTGGGGAGAGTGACGAATAGGATCATTTAAAATCCTTGACAAATCCAGAATATCCAAAGTGGCAAGAAAGGGTAACTGTCGATTCACCTACGGGTACTAGTGGCTTTGGGGAGGAAGCCCTGTCGACAAACCAGTAGGCCCATAAGCAGTTTGCATATAATGTGAAGACCCAGGCATATTCGGTGGTGGTTGGAGAGGATAGTAGCTCATAGAATTATACCCTGGAACAGGGGCTTGAGTTTGAGCATTCGACCCCCAAATGGGACTGAACGAACCTGGATATGGTTGGCCCATACTAGGGGGTGTTACAGATGCAGCTGGAAATTGCTGCCCCCCAATCGATTGAGGAGGATGTTGAATCAATTGATTCCAATACTGGGCCAAGGAAGGAGGTATGTTTTTCCCATAAGGTGTGGTCAGTCCTCCCATCGAAGGTGGTGTGCCAATTGGGGGTTGTGTTCCAATTGGAATTTTCCAACTAATAGGGGGTTGAGTGATACTACCTTGATGGAATTGTCCACCAACCGGAAACTGATGAGTGAATGATGGAATAGTGCCACTAGGATTAGGATTTCCAGTGGAGGATGAAGAAGGCCCTCCAAAAGGAAATTGAGGGAGTGTTGGAACAAAACCGGGAAGAAAATGCCCAGAAGAAGAAGGACCACTAGGAGAGCCGGATGGAGTTTGCGCAGGAGTAGGAATGGAAGCATTAAACGCACGGTATCCAGGTGGTAGTGTCGGGGCGACGTTGGGTGTTCACGGTGTGTTGATAGGAGCAATACTAACCGCAGTAAACCCGGTTGGAACACTCGAAGTAGCTGTAAGATGGGCCATTTCGACAGGGACGGTAAAATGATAAGTGGTAGTCACCGGTACAGTCTCTGTATCAGAGATTTCAGAAATCACAGGCGGGTTAATCTCGGAAATCACGGGTGAACCTAGGCCAAAAAGGTCCCGTCGAAAAATGCCCGTAGACCAAAAAGGATCTTGTTCCCCTGGTCTAGACGGAGATCCAGAATACACAACAATTAAGTCGCCGGAAGAGTTTGCTCGCATAAAACGTCTCTCAGAATCGGGGTGAAGTCGAAAGTCCTCTCGAGTATTTGTAATTCGAAAACGTTCTAGAGAGTCAGTTCATTCCACTTGTGGTGTGGTGACGACTGTGGCTTCACTTTGCCGAGGAGAGCCCTCAGGTGTACTTGTAGGCAAGAGTTGAGAACCTTTCAGATGCTCTGGAGATAAACCCTGCATTCTACGTGAACGTCGTGGGGGAGATATTGTAAATGAGTGACAATCTTCATGATAAAAATCCTATGGTCAACTTCGAGAAACAAACAACACGTGCTAGTAAACAAAAATCTAGGAAGCAACACCAAGCAAACAAGACCTTTTAATTTCGAAGCCACTAGTTGGTGATGAAATCCAACGTCGCAACAATGAGACGAGAAGGGGCTGGGCTAGGGTGGAAAAGTTACGCTGACGACCTGCTTAACGGACTTACACCCTGGCGCAAGATCCCACACATAATCGTGGGTATACCCTCCAAGGAGCCCGAGTGAGTCTGGTCAACGTCAATTCTAGGTACCGTGAAGAATTTCCCCTCCACAGTCACCTCAGGTAAGAACCTAGAGAGAAAGGCCACTAAGGTCACCACCAACAACAACAAATCCTGGGGGGATAGTCGACAGTCCGATCCACACGCAAGGGCAGGGTATCTAGCCCAAAATCAACTCAAAAGGCTTCCACTCATCATTGTGGGTATACCTCCGAGTGATCCCCATAATACGTGCAATCTCTACACCGATACCAACAAAGCAGGGTGAGTAACTCTACCAATATCAATGCGACCTCATGTTTGACCCTTGTGTGAGAAGGGCTTCCCAAGACAAGATGTTGCAAATGGAATTTAACACTCCCTAACACAAGATGCTATTGTGTGTTTTGAGCTTTTGGAGAGTGTATCTCTCTTCCTACTCCAAAGCGCTAGCCTAGCTAAATGTTGGTGTAAAAGAGCCCTAGAAAAGAGTTACTAGATAAATTTTATGATTACGCAGTGTTATTAAGAGCTATTGTTTACTCAAAGGTAACGGAAATGAAACTTATGTTGTATGACTCTGACCCAACAATACATGGATGATAATGAAAAATATAACTTTTCGTTCGATGAATCCTATGTATGGGATGGAAAGAGAAAGTTTTCCAGATAAACCGTGAACTATAATGCATAATTTCCTTTAAAATGCAAATGCAACAAATCACGCATCAAAGAACAATACTCTATTGCTTCTTTTTCAACAACTTCAACAATTTGATTTTCAATGTTTTCAAAAACAAAAAAGATTTTTTTTTTGAAAGAAAAAACTTGTGCTCACTTTTCAAAAAAGGACCCTCACTATGCCAATGAGAGTACAGAAAACAAAAAACCAATGAACAAGAAAATAACCCAATCCACTCTTTCAATGAAAACAAAAATAAAGAGCAAACCAATGTAGTATTTTCAAATGCAAAAGAAAATGATCTTTCAAACTAGAAGCAAATGATAAAAAACCAAGACAACTTAACTTTCAACCAATCACTGGTTCTTAACTAATCAAACACACTCAGATTCTGAAGTCAGAGAGAATGGTTTTGCCAAGAAAAGTCAAGAAACGAAAGTCAAGACACAAATAACAAGAAAATCCTTGAAATTATAAGACTGTTCATGCATGCAAACGAAGACAAGAAAAACACCAATCAATGGTCCAAGAAACACTTATGAGGCACCTAGACTGATCTGGGCAGTTAAAGATTTCAAAACTCAAATCCAATTTTTTGAAGAAAGGTGTTCGCAGGCTAGCAATACTACATAGTGCGAGAATCACTGATTCTCGCAGGTGACCCTTGAGCAGGGTGCGAGAACCTCGCACTGAACCTTAAAGGAAGAATGCGAACCCTACCAATTCTCGCAGGTTGCAATGAAGTACAGTGCGAGAATGTCTGAACATAGTCAAAATTTTGGAAAATGAAGCAAAATTTGAAAAGGCCTCTGGACCCAGAGGGTCTATCAGGATATCCTGAAGACTCAGAGATTGATAGGATAGAAGAAAAGTGAAACCAAAGAAAATGGCCACAGAAAAGTACCAAAAGACACAAAGAAAATGGGATTGTTCCCCAGTTGAGTCGCCTATTTTGTTATTGGATAAATCCATAGGTGCAGACACTAACCAATCTCCCTAGATCCACCTGGATCTAGAACAAAGCAAGACAAAACATGACTCTTTCCCTAGATTTTGACTATTGAATTAAATAGGAGGCAAGAACAAATAACATACCTTATTATCGCTTCCTATGGTCTTTGTTTCTCCCGCTTCGCTCCAGTGCTCTCGTGCAGCCAAGTCCAAGATAACACAAACCAACCAAAGTGAAGATAACACAATCTATTCAACAGTCAATCTATGTATATGATCAAGGAATTATACAATAAAGTGGAAATAGCTTTATGGGAAAGGGACATGCTACTGTATCATATTAATGGAAATTAAAGATTACAACCTGAGCCTTGATGTCGCAAACTTCCTTTCGATGGCCCTTGGCTCTGACACACACACTTGTTCACTCTTTGCATGAAGAAAATCAACCCTTTAGATAAACTTGCTGGAGTTCCAAGTTGTTGTTTCAAGCTTCAGTCCTTCACACAATTCTTTCACCAATTCTCCAAAGAATCTTGCTTAACCTTTTCCATGAGAATTCCCTCAATATATAGGACAGAATGAATTAGTTACTTGGATAAGAATGATCCCAAAATATCAGGGAATCCAGTACTAGGATAACCATTCGAATACCAACCTATCCTTCTATATGATTCCCTTCTAAAAGCTTCGAGAATTCATCTTTTTCCTTGCTTTAGGAAGAGTTCGCACCCTAGCAGTTCAACACAGTGCGAGAAGTTCACACCCTGGCTTAAGGCAGCCTGCAAGAATGGGTCATTCTCGCAGCCAAATATACTAGCAGCCTGCGAACCCTCTTCAAAAATGAGTTTTCTTAGAAGAGATGAAAGTAACTTTTCTCAGGTAAAAGTTCTTATGAAGAGCCCGAGTACACCATCATCAATACATCATCATGACGACCAAAATCATGGGTAACAAAAGGGATATTCATGTTTGATACAATGATATGGTTGGATATGGAAGCGTTATAGCGCTATGTGAGTGCTCAATGGCTTCCCCTGTATAGTTGATGTTTGGACTGCAACCTATTTGTCGACACTTAACAGAACTTAGGAATTATGTTTCCTCATGTTGTGTATGGGTTAAAGAGGAAGGTATCCAAATAGTAGGTAAGTATTGGCAATAGTTCGAATTACATGTTGAGGCATTGGCCAGACCTTCCAACTCATCATGGTGGAATGAATGACATAGTTGTTGAAATAATGTAACTGCGAAGAGCATTCTTATTATTTTGTTATTGGATTAAATCCCCATTGAGGATTAATCATGTTATTATTATTATTGGATTAAATCCCCATTGAGGATTAATCATGTCATTATTAATATTATTGTTATTAGATTAATCCCCATTGAGGATTAATCAAGTCGGTAATTGTATAAGGACCAAATCCCCTTTTGCGGATTGGTCATCGGGCAATTACAAAGTACAGAACAAGAAGTCGGCCCCAGCAGTTATAATGAAAGGGACAGAATTAATAAAAGGTGGATTTACCACCCAGTGTGAGAGGTAGGCCCTGCCAAATGGTGACTCTTCACACGTGCCAGATTGATATAAATAAGAGGCTAGCGCCTCACTTCTAACACACACTTCACTTGATCATGTTCTTATGAGGCAAGCTGCAATTACAAGTTGGTGAGAGAAGAAGAAGGTTGGTGCATCTCTTGAGGAGGACATTTTCTGTATTGATTGAGTTATCTCTTGAACATTGTATAAGCTATTTATGATAAGGAAGTTTTTGTTGGGTTTTCTTCCCCTAGAGGGTTTCCCAGGATAAATGTTGTGTCTCTTTTGGATGTGTATTTATCAGTGATCTTGTTCTTATTATGCTCTTATCTTTATGAAATGCAAAGAACTATAATAATGGCATAAACATTAACATGGTATCAGAGCCAACCTGAAGAAAGCACAATCTGCAAGAGGAAAAACGTCACTGTTACCGGACCCCA
>ML793536.1:0-20167 GCA_009831015.1 Picea engelmannii
TATGCTAATGGATAAAATTGTCTTTTAATTACAACAATAAAATCATTCCAAGAGGATAAAACTTTACCATGCTTCTTCATGTCCTCTTGAGTTTTGGCTTCCCACCAAATGAGTGCTACACTGTGCAATCTTAAAGAAGAAAGCTTAATCTTAGTTTCATCATCTGTGATTCTTTCTATCCTATAATACACTTCAATATGACGAATCCAGTTATCCAATTTCTCAGCATTTACCTCTCCATTGTACATAGTCAATTCAAACTTAATATCAAGATTTAGTAAAGGATTTTGTAAAGGCATTTTACCATGTTTTTTTGGAGAATTTGGAGGTGGTTGTGAAATGGTAGAAGAGGTGGAATATGGAGGTGAAGGGGGTGGAGAATCACCATTCCCTCCATTTCCATTTGGAGTTGTATCACCACTGTCTCCATTGTCCTTTGGAGGGTTGGAGCTTTCACCTTGCAATCTTCCATTTCTTTCTTCAAACAAAACTTTGACCATGTCAGTCATATCATATAAATCTTTTCTGAAAGTTTCCTCCTCTGAAGGAAGAGTTCCATGACTCTCCTCATGATCCATACTTGGTGAATATCTCCTTGAAGCTTGAGGTGATTCGATAGTTCTCCTTCTTGACAGTTGAGAACTTGGCTCTACAATTTGACCTTCTCCTCTTGTGAGCTTCAACCTTGTAACCATCAGAAAAACAAAACACTTGCAAACAATCAAGTCTTCAAAAACCTATGCTCTGATACCAACTGATATGAAATTGAAATGGGTTTTTTTCCAACTAATATGAAAATGAAGAAGACTTGTCTCTTTTAAATTGCAAGTGTAAAAATGGTATGTGTTTGGGTAATTGGATCAAGTTACTAACACATAAAATTTATGAGTTTTTACTTAATCACGAGAATCATATCAGACATATAATAATCATCAATAATGAACACATAACACAACAAATGATAAAGGTGTTCACCCTTCTCTTGGGCTACATATCCTGGTCCAAATTCCCTTGGATCATTTTCATTATGTTTAAAAATTTCTTTTACAGTGCTCATAATACAAAATAGATGGCTCCAATGGCTCCAGAACGTCCAAAAACCCCTAGCTAGGCCTTTCTACACCTGGTTTGGCCAAAAAATGAAGAAGTTACACCTCCTGGAAGTTTTCCCCTTCAAGCTTCATGTCTTTGGTTCGCCAATTCGCACCTACTATCTAAATAACTCGGCCTCTGTGTGTTTTCCATGCCAAAACCCAGCACACACAAAGATTCCTGCAAAATGGGTGAAATTCTAGGACCGTTTGCATCGGCCCCCAATCCTTGGAGGAGAACTTGGTCATATGGCCCCATGTGGCCAACGAACTAACTGTATCGGCTAGCTCCTTCGCGCGAAGGTGTGTGTTCATGTGGTATATTCATGTGATTAGGGGTTTAAATCCAAGTTCCAACCGTTGCACGTGCCACTGGTTACATGGTATGGTTGTATGGTGTATGCGTCGGGGGTTGGGGCTAGGCCCCGACCCTTTTCTTCACCACCTAAACCTTGAGTTTAATTCAAATAAATTTAAACAAGATTATGGTTAAGTCACAATATGCGGGTGGGCTGGTAGCTCGAGCACTGCCAAGGATTTGATGTGTCCATCCGGAGGTCTGGGGTTTGACCCCCGCGGACTTCACCTATTTTACACACTGGAGGGTTGTCACATGGTAGTCCACGACTGGGCCATGTGGCACCATAACACTTTCCCAATATGCGACACATTTCAGAACCTGATTCGTCCACCTTTCTGCTACATAGCTTGCCCAATCAGCATGACAACTCAACACTCTACCACGTGGCCAGTCCATGTCACCTAACACGTGTGGGTCCATATGATGCAGATCCCCCCTACTCTCCCTCGGGGTTGATCGATCTCCCGGTCAAGGATCTTACTTCACCTCGAGCTGGATTAGATCCTTGAGACCTTGCTTGTCTCAAAATGAATCAAACACAGGCCCTATTATCGCCCTCAGGTTTTTCACGGTCATGATCCGGTCATTACCGATTTGTTCATTGATCGACGGTTCAAAGTAACTGCAGGGCACCAACGTGCTCACTCTTTATTAGAGGGATCTATATCCGCAATCAGAAAGTTCTTACCCAACTTGATATAATCGTGGTCATTGATCCCTCATCCCGACGAGATCAATGATGTTGGTGAATAGCGGGTTGTGAACTAGAAAGTCTTCTAATTTCACCTCCGCGCTCTATAATGATTCCCCACCGGTGATTTTCGTTCATAGATCGATGGGTACCCACGGGCCCTGCTTTCTTAGCACCTTTTCCAAATCTCAACACCAACGGGTGTTAACTCTTCTCGCTAATCCTTCTTTGCATGTTACCTCGGTCTATGACCCAAGGCTTAACCTCCTGGCGCTTCGCGACTTCAAAACTTTCAACCGGGACCAGATCAATAGTCCTTGTCCTCCTTCGCAACCAATGATCGAGATCTACTTCGGGACTCTGCACTTTGGGAGTTTGGGATGTCCCAACCTCCGCTTTCCCTCAGAGTATTCTATACCCAAAGTTCTAGATCAGGCACCACACGTCCACCCAAATCAACGGCTCTGGTCCAATTCAGAACTTGGCCTTTGGACGTCTCAACTTCTCCACGCTCTCTTTCTCCTGGAGCACTTTCACCTGGAGTTCACGATCTGTTGACACATACCTCCCATAGATTGACGACCATAAGCGTCTTTGGCTATTCAGGTTTTGGGAGTTTCAAACCCTCCACCTTCGCTTTCTCTCAGAGTACTTCCAACAAAATACTCAATCTGTCGAAGTGTGTCCTCCTGAATCTGATGACCAAGATCCACTTCGGATCTTTGGGGTTCGGGAGTTTCAACTCCTGCACACTCGTTTCCTCTCGGAGTGGTTTCACTTGAAGACGATGGATTTCCTCCACGCGTCCCTCTAGATCTGAGGGTCCAGATATTATTCGCTCACGTTGACTTCCTCTCGGAGTGTTAGGCCTCTGAAATCCCTAATCTCTTGCCACATGTTCTTCGCAACGAACGGTTGCAATCTACTTTAGCCTTCGGGACTTCATGATTTTTTCACACTCCACAATTGAAGTCTTCCGAAGTGACTTTTCCCGAAGTCTCAGATCTATCGACGCATTCCTCCTAGAGACCAACGACCTGGATCTATTTTGGCCTTAGGATATTTGACGATTTCGCTCTCTCCTTGAACACAAAACTTCTAAACTTCTCCCACTCCGAAGTTGTGGATCTCCCACCACCTGGCCCTCCGATCGATGAATGGTTCTGATTTGGTTCAGGCCTCGGGACTTCAGGAGTCCCTTCTCCTTTGCGCTTCAAAATTTCCAAATGTGCGAAGTATGAAGGACTTCCACTGTTATCCCTCGTGAAACTTCCTTTAGATTAATGGTTGTCAGAACTCGCACTTAGATCCGACGACTGGGATATACATTTCTCCCATGCGCACTCCCTTTTTCTTGGACTTAGATCTGACGACCCAGATTTGTCTCTGCATCCAATCCAACGGCTATTGTAGCTTCCTCCTTTGATGTTGCTATGCCTTCCCTTCAACGAAGGGTTCTTCAATAAAATTCAAAGGCTACGACCCTTTATCTCCTCGAACATGGTTGTCTTCTTAGCCTTTTCTCACGCTCCTCCTCCTGAGCTTGGAATGATTAAAGTTCAAAGGGTCTTGACCCATTGTTTCTCCAGATGGTTTCTTGTACCCTCCTAGAACCCACGCTCTTCTTCTTGAGATTGAACTTTAAAATAAGTTCTCTTGTGCATGATTTGTTCTTTTCTTCACACTTAGTACTTCTCCCACAGTCTGAGACGTGGAATGTTCTCAGCCTTTTTCACTCTTTGCAACGACTTTGTGAGCAATGGAACTATTCCTCATGAGATTTTGCTTGCTTGAATCTCTAAGGGAATCAACCCATCTCCACCCGTCAAAGGGATATTTATGCCCTCTTGGCAACTTCTGCTCAAGCACTCCTTGTTGATATTTCCAGAGTATTTAGTAACTCTGTGAGTGTCTTCTCCTTGACACTCCTCTTCCCAAAACTTGAAATAGAGTTCACCTATGCATACGTTCACTTGCTCAATGCTCTCCTGACAAAGCTCTACAAAATCTTCAACAATTCTGTCTCTTTGTGCCTCCTCTACATGGTCTCTCCTCTAATGTGTTCAGTAACCTTGAGGCTCCTCTTGATATTGTGAATGTCCTAGTGTGCCCTCCTGGCACATTCTTCTCTGACTCAAAATATTTCAGATGCACACTCCTTGCACGAGCTACAGAGTTTCAATACCCTGTTGTGCACTCCTTGCACAGCCTAAAGAACCCCAAAAAAATCCAACAAACTCTCAAATATAGTGGAATTTATCTTCTCTCTACAGATGGAAAATATTCATACACATCTACAACATACATTCATAGACATGCATTCAACATAAAGTAAACATTCCCCACATAGAAATTGATAAATAGAGAAATATGTTCTTTTGTATTAATATCATAATACTAATTACAATGCTTGAGCTTGGACTACAACCAAGTATCGTCTCTCTCCTCTCTTGAGCTCTCTACTTTCTCATCTCTCTCCCTCTAGATCTGATACAAAGATATTTTTTTACAAAAGAGGGGCTCCTCGATCCTTTCCCTCCAAGCTACCTAAATATCATTAATTACATTGAATGAATCATCAATATCTCATATCCGAGGCCATGCTCAAGATATGTACAACTCAAGCCTATTAAAGGAAACCTTATCTCTAGCCTATACAAAGGAAATATCTCAGCTCTTCCATCCTGACATCATTCAATTGTATTAACTTCACACTTAAAATTTAAAATTTGGGGGCAAAATGAGAGGGTTGGCGCCTCTCCCCTTCTTGAATGCACGTTGATGAGATGGAATGCTAGCGCGCTGCTGAGGTGGAGAGATTCTCCTACATCATACTCCACTACTGGGAAAACAATGAGCTCCTCTGCTCTGCTATTGAAATCCCCCTGGATCCCAAACTCTCCCTTAGAGTTGTCCTCTTGCTCCTTGGCTTTGTTGTTGTTGTTGTTGTTGCTTCTTCTTCTTCCTTGCTTCTATGGAAGGCTCTCCATTGTTCAACTTCCCCTTGTTGACTTATTCTACTACTGACCTCACCATCAACTTTATTATCTCCTCTATCACCCTGTCCAGCTGCTATGTTGGTTGGTTCTCCTTATGTAGTCTTCTCTGTTGCACTTCCTCATCCTTATACACATCAAAGGGAAGATCATCTTGATGCCCCATGTTGTTTTCTTCCTCTATGGCATTAGATTTCCACCTTGATGCAGACACCAGTTATGCAGTCTCATCACCGAGCTACTGTTCAACTTCCTCCTCTGACAAATTAACTTTTTTCAGCTCCTCTTGTGCTGGTTCAACTCCAGCTTCCTCCAGCTACTCCTCGGAATGGTATGCTTTTCCATATGTTTCCAACTTATCCTGTTGGATGTGCTGACTTTTTATTATCACCCTTCTCTCTAGGGCTTCCAGTTCTTCACACAGATCAACAAAGTCTATGCTATCTTCTTCCTCTTCTGCTACTGAATCCAGTGCTGCAGTCATCTCCTATTCAACTTCTCGGCTAAAAAAATTGAGCAATTTTGTTGAATGCTCTTCTTCTTCTACTAGGGTAGATTCTGATATCTGCTCCTTCTCCTCCATGACAGTCACAGTTGGATGTCCTTCTGCTACACCTCCAACATATGTAATGGATGATACTAGGCTGTTTGGAAGGAATATATCAATTCCTCAATAATCAGAATGCATTTCTGATCCACCTCCATAAACTCTCCTTGCTAATATGAACCCCTAGTTGAGTTCATTTCTCCTTCCTTGCCCATCTGGAAATATGGGATTTCTCTTCTTCCCTCCTGGTAGTCTATGAGATCAACTGATCTCATCTGATTTCCCACTTGGCAATTTGAAATTCCATCAATGCCCTCCTTGCAGTCTACGATATCTTTTCTTGATCTCCTCTCCTCATCATTGAGGTTTTCTCCTACTTCTGGTTCATAGATGTAAACTATCTCCAATTTTGTATCACTGAGGTTTTCAGCATGCCTTAACCAATTCCTTACTACCTATTGTTGTCTTTTGGCTAACAAATTTTGGACAGGCCACTTCACTTTCCTCTTCAAAGGCCATTCATATGTCTAGTGTACCTTTGCCTCGTGCTACATATTCAATGCTAGCCTCTCCATCTCTGCTCTTATCTCACTGAGCTCCTTGTCGATTTTTTCTTTATTTTTCTTCTTGTGGTCTACTCCTTGACCACACTTATGGCCTTCAATAGCCATCTTTTATGCCTTCATTCCTCCCGATTGTCTACCATTTGTTGCACACCTTGCAACAATCTTTACAGATCATCGCACTCTATTTCCTCCTTCACCTACTATCTACAGGTGAAATTAAACTTTTGATACCATTTGATGTTGTCATATTATCTCTTTTATCTCTTCTTCCTACATAAATCAATTATGTGGATCTAATACCACTTGATGGTATCAGACTATATCCTTTATCTCCCTTATCTCCTTCCTCCTACCTGAGAATGAAATCAGGCTCTTATACCACTGGATGTAGACCCCCTATTATCTCATTGATCTCCTTGTCAATTTTTTCTTTGCTTTTCTACTAGTGGTCCTTTCCTTGACACGGACCCCCCCTACTCTCCCTCGAGAGTGCTCGACCTCCCAGTCAAGGATATTACATCACCTCGAGCTGGATTATCTCCTTAAGACCTTGTTCGTCTCAAATTGAATCAAACACAGGCCCTTTTATCACCCTCAAGTTTTTCATGGTCATGATCCGGTCATTACTGATTTGTTCATTGATCGATGGTTCACAGTAATTGTGTGGCACCAACGTGCTCACTCTTTAATGGAGGGCTCTATCTACACAATCATAAATTGATCACCCAACTCGATATAATTGTGGTCATTGATCCCCTGTCCTGATGAGATTAACGATGTTAGTGAATAGCAGGTCGTGAACTAGCAAATTGGATAATTTCACCTCCATGCTCCGCAATGATTCCCCACCATCGATTTTCATTCACAGATCGACGAGTACCCACGGGCCCCTCTTTCTTAGCACTTTTTCCAAATCTCAACACCAACGAGCGTGAGCTATTATCGCTAATCCTTCTTTGCATGTGACCTCAGGCTGTGACCCGAGGCCTAATCTCTTGGCGCTTTGCGACTTCAAAACTTTCAACCGGGACCAGATCAACAATCCTCATCCTTCTTGGCAACCAATGATTAATATCTACTTCGGGACTCCGTGCTTCGGGAGTTTGGTATGTCCCAACCTATAATTTCCCCCAGAGTATTCCATACCTGAAGTTCTAGATCATGCACCATGCATCCACCCAAATCAACGACTTTGGTCCACTTCAAGACTTGGCCTTTGAACGTCTCAAATTCTTGACGCTCACTTCCTCCCGAAGTGCTTTCACTTGGAGTTCACGATCCATTGACACATACCTCCCAAAGATCAACGATCACAAGCCTCTTCGACTATTCGGGTTTCAGGATTTCAAACCCTCCACCTTCACTTTCTCCCGGAGTACTTCCACCCGAAATACTCAATCTGTTGACGCGTGTCCTCCTGGATCTGACAACCACGATCCACTTCGGATCTTCGGAGTTCAAGAGTTTCAACTCCTGCACACTCATTTCCTCTTGGAGTGGTTTCACCCGAAGACGACGGATTTCCACCACACATCCCTCTAGATCTGATGGTCCAAATATTCTCTTCTTACGTTGACTTCCTCTCAGAGTGTTAGGCCTCTGAAATTCCTGATCTCTTGCCACGTGTTCTTTGCAACGAACGGTTGCGATCTACTTCATCCTTCGGGAATTCGGGAGTTTGTCACACTCCACAATGGAAGTCTTCCGAGGTGACTTTCCCTGAAGTCTCAGATCTATGGACACATTCCTTCTAGCGACCAACGACTTGGATCTATTTCAGCCTTCGTCTATTTGGTGATTTCACTCTCTCCTTAACCACAAAACTTTCAAAGTGCTCCCACTCCGGAGTTGTGGATCTTCCGCCACCTGTCCCTCCGGACGATGGATGGTTCCAATTTAGTTCGGTCCTCGGGACTTTGGGAGTCCCTGCTCCTTTGCACTTAAAAATCCCCGAATGTGTGAAGTTTGAAGGACTTCCACTGATATCCCTCATTCAACTTCCTTTATATATTATGGATGTCATACCTTACACTTAGATCTGACAGCTAGGATCTATATTTTTCCCCTACGCACTCCCTTCTGCTTGGACTTAGATCCGACAGTCCAAATTTGCCTCTGCAGCCAATCCAATGGCTACTACAGCTTCCACCTCTGATGCTGCTACGGCTTCCCTTCAACGGAGGGTTCTTTGATAAAATTCAAAGGCTATGACCCTTGATCTCCTCGAACAAGGCTGTTTTCTTCGCCTTTTCTCATGCTCCTCCTCTTGATCTTGAAATGATTAAATTTCAAAAGGTCTCAACCATTTGTTTCTCCATATGGTTTCTCGTACCCTCCTGGCACCCACTCTCTTCTTCCTGAGCTTGAAATTGAAAATAAGTTCTCTTGTGCATGCTTTGCACTTTTATGCACACTCAGTACTTCTCCCACAATCTGATACTTGGACTGTTCTCATCCTTCTGCACTCTTTGCAATGAATTTGTGAGAAATGGCACTATTCCTCCTGAGATTTTGCTTGCTCGAATCTCTAAGGGACTCATCCCTTCTACACCCTTCAAAGGGATATATGTTCCCTCTTGGAAACTTCTTCTTAAGCACTCCTTGTTGAGCTTTCTAGAATATTCAGTAACTCTATGAGTGTCTTCTCCTTGAAATTCCTCTTCTCAGAACTCGAAATAGAGTTCACCTGTGCATACTGTCACCTGTTCAATGCCCTCTTGGTAGAGCTCTACAAAATCTTCAACAATTTTGTCTCTCTGTGCATCCTCTGCACAGTCTCTCCTCCAAGGTGTTCAATAACCTTGAGGGTCCTCTTGAGATTGTGAATGTTCTGATGTGCTATCCTGGCACGTTATTCTCTAACTAGAAATAGTTCAGATGTACACTCCTTGCATTGGCTACATAGTTGCAATACCCTATTGTACACTCCTTGCATAGCCTAAAGAACCCGAAACAAATATAGCAAACTCTCAAATATAGTGTAATTTATCTTCACCCTGCAAATGGAAACTATTAATACACATCTACAACATACATTCATAGACACACATTCAACATAAAGTAAACATTCCCCACACATAAATTGATAAACAGAGAAATCTGTTCTTTTGTATTAATATCATAATACTAATTACATTGCTTGATCTCAGATTGCAACCGAGTCTCGACTCTCTCCCCTCTTGAGCTCTCTAATTTCTCATACATCTCCCTCTAGATCTGATACAAATATATTTTTTTACAAAAGAGGGGATCCTCGAGCCTTTCCCTCCAAGCTACCTAACTCTATTTAATTACATTGAATGAATCATCAATATCTCAGATCTGAGGCCATGCTCAAGATCTATACAACTCAGGCCTATTAAAGGAAACCTTATCTCCAGTCTGTACAAAGTAAATAGCTTGTCTTTTCCATCCTAATAGCATTCTATGATGTAGGAGCATCGCTCCACCTCATCGTACCATGCCACGTCAACACTGTATGGACTGTACAATCAACAAAATTTTGCATGTTTGGAAAATTGAACAGAACACGATATATCGCTTATACAAAGTCCATTTGAACCCGTTCAAGTTGCGTTGGGTTCATGAGGATGATTCCTATGCACGTGTTTGTTTTGAATAAATTCCAAGAACTTTGATTTTTGAGCAAACTTTGATCCCTTGGATCAGACAACCTGACCATGGCACAAAATCACATGAAATAAGAAGAAAATCAGCATCGTAGTGAGAGAATTTTTGAAGTAGGGGATTCAGTGTTTTTAAGAATACAACCATACAAACATATGTCCCTCAAGCAAGCCAAGAAGGATAATAAATTATCACCAAAGTATTATGGCCCTTATAAGGTGTTGCAAAATATTGGTACTATGGCATACAAATTGGAGTTTCTTGCATCTTCATGAGTACACCCAATTTTCCATGTTTCATTCTTGTTTCATTCTTAAAGAAGGTTATAGGTGACAAGATCCCAATTCAAACTATATTGCCAGAATGTTATGAGGAAGGAAAAATCATATTGGAGCCTGAAGCTATCACTGGCACAAGAATTTGCTAGCTGAGGAACAGATCCATTTCATAGTATCTCATTAAGTGGAGGAAACTACTTGCTTAAGATTCCACTTGGGAAGATGAGTCTTTTATACATAAGCATCCAGAATTATTCAAGCGTTACTGACAACACGTTTTTGAAGGGGAGGGGCATGCTAATCCATAAATAGTGGCACATTACCCCTTAATTAGGGCATATTACATTAGTAATGTGATTTTATTTATGTTGTCTTGGGTCCATTAGTTGTAATTTTACCTCCTAKTCTCCTATATATACCAAGGATACCTTTTCATTTGGAATCATCTYGTRTTTGGAAATCTATGTGGTGTGTAAGGAGGTTCCCCCCTCGAAGAGGCTTATTATCTAAAATTCTCTCTTTTTCAAGGCGTTGAGTACTTATTCTGAGGTTTTTCTATGCTATCTTGGTATTTGGTTCCTAACATACAATAACAMAACAAGCTTCTTTAAGCCATCRCTTATCTATTTCACCRCCTTTGTGAAGCACTGCCTTTAATTATTCATCAAATCATCGAATATTGCATCAAATMTTGCTTACCTTCGGGACTTGACTGCCTCAACAACAYTGATCAGAAGATGTATATCAAATATTTCTTACCTCCATGACTCCATCACCTYAAGAGATGATCAATAKATAAATAACCTCCCGTGAGATAACATGTTAATTCTATTCCAGAAAACTATGAGTTAATTCTATTCCAAAATCCTTGAGTTAATTTTATTCTAGAAATCTATGACTATAGAAGGAAGCAATGAATTTAAGAATAATTTAGTAATTTACCAAATAGCTAGCTTACCAGTGAAAATTGTCCTATATTTCAATGAATGATTAAGATAACAGAATGTCTAGCATATTGAATGGATAGGGGGAGGGATTCCCTTTCTATTGAAGCTAACACATGTGTGTGAAAAAGTTTGATAAAAATTATGGAAATTCTAGAGGTTGCATGAAAAATGCGAAGGTGGTGCACCAACAAGTCTATTATGAAAAAAGTCTATTATGAAAGATGCATAAGGGAGGTAAAAACATGACCAACAAGTATAAGAGCCACAAAAAATTCTAGAATTTGCATAAGAGAGGTAAAAACATGACTGTGAGAGTTAAGAGAGGGAAAACCTTATCCATAGTTTCATATGGGAACCTGGCAGCGGTGAAAAACCAAGCATGTTAGTATAAACCAACAACAACAGAGGCACAGGTAACAACACGCTTCACAAAACCAGGTTCTTTTCTAAAGGATGGAGAAGCAACACGACCAGGAGTTTTTCTAAAGGATGGAGAAGCAACATGTTCAAATGGTGGTGTTGGTTTGCATGTTGTTCTAGGTGGTAGTAGCAGATCAAAGTAATAACAAATGAGGTAGGGGCTATGAAATATGTATGGAAGAAAACATTTAATGTAAAAAAGTAATGTTAGACTCATGTCTAGCATTACTTTGTTAGGAAAAAACATTACCTAGATGCATGTGTGAAAAGCAAGATAGACTAAGATTGTAGCATCCCTCGGCCACCCTTGCCAGAGAAAACGACACCAACTCAAAACCAATTGTTCTAAAAACCATATTGTAACATACCCAACCACCCAGTCTAGGTCATGCTACTTGAAACTATATATCATGCTATGATATATATATATATATATATATATAATGCAATTTTAAATAGAGATAGACATTTTGCTCATACACATATTCATGCAGAAGTGCCAATAACACATACATGCAATATATATAGAAAATTCTAATAAAATTATAACACATGTACAAGATACACAACATTTAAACATAACATGTAAAATTAACATAGATTTGGTTCTTATCTTTTATGAGAATACCACCGACTGCATGCAGAACTTCCATGAACCTCCCAGCCTTAGACCAAACTGCTCCAAGCTATCAGCAGTGGGTCACCCCCGAGATGGGACTAAAATCCACCCATGGAAAAAGAAATCCTAGGCTAGGCTAAGGCTATGGAAAGATGCACAATGCAACAAGAAGTATTCTCTCCAAGGAGCCTACTTATGCCCACCGCTCACAGACTCTCATTCCCCACATTCCCTTCACTATTCCACAGTCCATCGACTGCTCCACTTCCCTTCTAGGGCTTCAACAACAGGTCGGATCAGGAATTCTCAGAGCTCATTAATTGTTTTTGGACTCCCTCTAAGATAAATCACTTCCCCAAGAAACCCTCTCACCTAGAGAGAGTTTCTCACATGCCTGAGAACCTACTTCTTCAACCACAAGCTTGAAAACCTGCCTCTGCAAACCACAATAGAAAAATCGAGTAAGGAAAGGGATGTCTCAAAGATTACATAGGTTCACGGGAATAAGTTCAACAATGGAAGAAATGGCTCTAGCTGCATGCCTGTTTACTACGTGGGTGAAATGGACAAGGGATGGAAATATGGCCAGACTGGTCAAAATGCTGAGATCAAGACAGGTGAGAATCGTGAGAGAAAACCTCGTGAGATCCAGAAACGGTGAGAGCGAACCCCCACAATGACAAAAATTCCCACATAAATATGCATGCATCCTAGGTGACACTTGGCTCTCTAGGAGCTCCTTTCGCTCCACTTGGAGTTTGTTCCTCTCCCCAAAGGAACTTAAGATAACTAGGTTTATTTCCCAACTTTAGTATTTTCAAGAAATACATTATAATATTCCCTTGGGTTAAGCCCTCAAGATTAGACCCTTTTCCCTATCCTCTCAGCCCCATCCCTTTCTGTACCCAGTGGAGCTTATTTCCCCATAACTCTTTCTTCATGGTCGGTCTACACACAACGATGTATTTTTATTAATAATATGCATAATTACATATAAAAAAATAGGCTCTCTGGCCTTAGCATCTAGGCTCTTCGGCCTAATAAACACATAATCCTCCCATCTTATAAATACTCCTCTCACCAGCCTATAAACATCATTAAACATCAATACAATTCAACAGGGGCTTGACGTTGGGGTATTACAATCCCCTCCTCTTATTTTTGCACTATCCTCAGTGCAACTTGTTTTCATAAAATCAACAAGATTTTCAAAATCTTCAAAAATATGCGGGTATTCTTCCTACATAGCATATTCATGCTCACATGTTGCATCCTCAGGACCGTACTAGGTCCATTAGACCTTTACAAGCCCTATGGCTCAATTCCAGAGCTATTTGATTTTCTGGTCCAGAATGCGTACCAGATGCACTTGAAAAGTGCTTTCTTTCTCCACCTGAATCACATTCCAATCAATAACATGATTAGCATCAAGTATTTATTTATTAATCAATGATACATGGAATACATTATGTATAGACACATATGCAGGTAATGCAAGCATGTAAGCTACTGGTCCAACAGTTCCCCAACTTCAGGGAACTTCTGTTGGATTTCACCTTCAAAACTTGGCTTTCACCTATTTATAGTTTGAGTCTTCCATAAATTTCTCACTCATCAGGAAAAGTATTTGTATGAAGCTTCTACTAGAAGTTGAGACTTTCTACCAGAAGAGGGAACTTTCTTTCTGCCCTGTTTACTTGAACTACAATTTATTATTAGTTCTTTGAACCATATATCCTTTTTTAGATCCTATCCTATCCCTGTAAACTAGATATTCTTGGCATGATATTGATCCTATATAATAGGTTGAGATCGATGAGACTAGATCATCCAAGATTTGAATAGCTAAGACTAAACCAACATTAACATGCAAAGAGAAAAACAATTGTGCCAATACTCTGTTATTCATAATTGGACTTATTTTTATTTCCACTATCTCACATATATATTCTATACCAATATCTTCTTGAAAAGATAATCTCCTTCAAGTGTAGGAGTATTTCCAATGCATCCACATACAAAGAAAGATCTATTTCAAACTCATATCAAAATCTGAAAAGTGTACCTTTATGAATGTCGAGATATGTGAAACCAACTACCCATATGGGTTTGGCTCCAAGAAATATTGAAAGATGGAACAGTATTGTTGCCTAATGACTATCTGGAACCATGTTTCAATATAGTATTTATCTTCCTAGCTCTTTTTGATTTTCATGCCATAAGATTCTTCTGAAAGTTGGTCGTCCCTTTCCTGAATGCATAGGAGATCTAGTGATAGACATACAAGAAATTCCTCAATTTATGGCTCTAGTATCGATTCTTCATTGAATGTGGTCCATGACTCCTTGATCTCCTTCATATGTGTTGTGGCCGCAACAACCCCCCTTTACTTTTGATTTTATAAGCTAAAGAAAATGGGTCTCCTACTAAAATGTGAACTATAATGCCTAATCATCTACTACTTGAGCCTAATGTTAATTCTTTACCTACCTTGAGAGAGTTTGGGGTTTGGATATTTATTGATGATTTTCTTAGATGGATTTTTATAAATCCTTTTGATCTTATTCTTTCAAATGTCTTCATAATGCTTCTTGACTTATGATTCTTCATTGACACGTTATATGCGATACCTTTTGCATAGTTCAAAGTATTTAATGATCCTATATGGATGTAGAGTTTGATGTTATATTGTATGTCTTGAATGAGTTTGATGTTATATTGCTTGTCTTGAATGAGCTTGATTTTGAGGACATGTTGAATGGATAACTTAAATAAAGAATGTATATGCATTCTACATCCTCTTGCTTGCATGTTGTGCCTAATGTCTTTGTCTTTATCCTCTGATATGTTGATCATACTCTTTAGTTTCAAACTCTTAGTTGGAATCACAAGATCATCAATCCTTTTTATGAGTTTGAGACTCGATACATGAAACTTTGAGGACATTTATCTATAAAATCTAAGATCATGGATGATTTTCTTTAAACAAATCCAACACTTATTCATAAGTTTGTTGAAGTCAAATGAAAAGAATATAATTTTTATGATATATTGACAATTTTATTCTTCCTCGCATAATTGATCTCACATTTTATGTGGTTGCAGGAGGAACATTGCAGATTCACTACCTTTACATGACTAGTGTGGAACCTTGACTCATGTGTTAATGGTGTGGAACTGTGACTCGTGTGAAACTTGGCCTCTTTTTCCTAGTTTTTTGTATATAATTTGTAAAATTTATTTATTTTATTTTATTATTAATTTTTATTTATTTTATTAGTTAGTTTGATGTGTTTATTTATTTTCATTTTTAATTTTCCCATGGTTTTGCAAACTATATATGGTTTTGATTGCCCATGATTTTTACAAATTATCCATGGTTTTCCCCAAAACTACCATTGGTATTTATTTTACATGAGAAGAAAAACTTTACTTCAAAAATTATTTTTACATTGAAATTTTTTGTTTACATGGTGCATTTTCCCATAAATCTCTTATGTATAGTTTTGATATTTATATTCTTATTCATTTTCCATATCCCAATAAAATAATTAGATACAATTTGATTTTTTTCATATATATATATATATAATTTATATTTCTTCATGTTAACTTAATTTTATTTTTCTCATTTTTTACTAATTTCCGCATTGTATTTTATAATAAATAATTTTTTCTTATTATATTTTATTTATTTAGTTTCTATTTTATATGTAATTATATATTTTGATTTATTTATTTAATTTTTAAATTATTATTATTATATTTCTTCCCCCTCAATCTTCGGTAAATCCCACTCTTCGATAAATCCCATGGATATATATTTAGGACATATCTCCTTACATTCTTAGAATCCCCTCCTCCGGATCACCTTGAGATTATATTATATTGTATATGAAGATATCAGCTCTTCAAGATTTATCCCATCGGACTTCACCTCTTCGAATGTTTTTCCATTGGAAGACTTACCTCCTAGGAATTTACCATTGGAACTTACAATTAGGACAAGCCTTCCTCCTTTTCTGAAACCTCCTTGGCGAACACTTTTTAGTATTATTATTATATATTGTGTTCCAGACCTAGGTTCATAAAATTGATATTATTATATATTATTTTCCAATACTTAGGTTCATCATATTGATATTATTATAAACTATATATTATTAATCCATAGGGATTTACTGCTAGGACATGCCTCCCCCTTTTTCTCTGAAATAACATCCTTCCCAACACCCTCTCGGAAGTATATTCTATGACATTATTTTATTAATATTTCTCCACAGAACTTAGGATTTCAGGTTTTTACCTTCTCATAATATTTACCATCTAAGTGTTTATGTCGAAGGGTTTCCATGAGAGGTTTTCACATGCATGAATCCTGAATACCATCGGAAATTGCATTTCAAAAACTTCTTACTAAATCCTTCAAGTCTCGAAGGCTATCGAAACTTACTAAGGCCATCGGAATGAGCTATTTTTGGAAGTTAATTCTTTGCGACATTATTACATTAATATTTCTCCATGGAACTTAGGATTTCAAGGTTCTACCTTATCGGAAGATTTACCATTGGAGGGTTTCCATATGAACTTTTTGTTGAAAATAATATTGTCATTGATGTGAAAGATAGGGAGAGACTATGAATGCCAATGCCTCTATGCATGTGTTGTGTTAATGAGTTTTGCATGTCTACCTTGTGTGAATGAAGGTGAGAGGATTGCGTGTAAACAATCAATTCAAATAAGTTCGAACTAGACAGATAAGAGTAGAAGCCAATAGTGTTTTCCTACCTATGATATGTGAAAATGATTATCTTTTTTTGGTGTCCTATCTGTATAAGAGGTATAATAAGAATGAGAAAAACTCGTTAAAGAAGAAATCAAGGAATGAGACCCGATAGGGGGAAATTGATAAAACCTAAGAACAAATTGAGGAAGCACTTGAATTAACCAGGCCAACAAAGTCACAACGGTTTTTTGAATTCCATACAAAGGTACGAGGAGAATGAGATGAAATTGTTGCAGATATGAGTAGCATTGAGTTTAGCAAAGAAAATCATGTTAACTAGAATGCAGAAAACAATGATAAATGATATATCCCACATTCATTGGGAAAATCATGTTCAAAGGGTTTATAATGAAAATGTGTTATCAATTAGTTTGAATGAGAATAGGAAAGCCATGAAACCCTACCCATAGAGTTAACTTCTGTCATGGAGAGTGATGGACTCGGGACTGGATAAATCCCAACTATCTATCTCCGAAGATCAATGATTAAGATCAAGGGATTGGGGTTTGATACCTAGTGGGTGAGCTCAGATGCCACATCAATGCAATGTGTTCAGTCGGATGAGTGCCACATTAGAAGGATTCCACATTAGTACCACACCAGTTCCATAATAGGAAGCTCTGTAGATGCCACGTGCATTGCCACATGTCAAGACACGTACCGATGTCAGGTCATCCAATAGACATGTAGAAGAAGTCCATGCGGAAGCCATCTTATTTGCAACATCAACACAATGGATCAAAAAAATTGGATTCAGGTGTATGTATAGATTTCAAAAAATTGACTAAGTATCAAGAGAAACATGGATTTTCACAGAGTGGCAGATAATTGGGAGTATGCGAAGAAATAATGAAATGAGTGCGAACCCACGGACCCGTGGTAGCATTTCGAAAATCAACCAAGTATTAAGAATGAATAAGTCAGATAGATATGTCTCATATAGCACAATGAATTATTAGAAATCATCTAAGTATGAGGAATCAGTCATACAAAAGAGATCACAGTCATAAACAAGTGTTGGGAAAATTCTATAGACCCACATCCCATGGTGAGATCTCAAAAATTGACTAAGTATAAAGAATGAATCGTACGGACGAAGATTTCATGGAGCACGATGAATTATGAGAAATTGTCTAAGTATAGGTGAAAAATGAGTGTGGTAGAATAGAAAGGTGTACTTTGGAGGCTAGGAAAGTATGTATAGAAGAAATTATGAAGTAAACCATCAAGCTGACATATCGACGACTGCTATTGAATTAGAGTCCAGATCAGACGGTCAAAATTGATGGTCGGTGAGTGAGATCAATGACTGATATTCAATTGATAATATGATCGAAAGACGGTTGTGTGTTGTGGTTGCATGGTGTGGTTTGATGGATAAAAAACTGATCCAGGTGGATATTGGTGGCCACCCACCTATTCCAACTGGCTCCTCTTGTCCATTTTTTGTTCAACACTTTCTTCTGTACTGCTTTGTAATTGTGGGTTCTACACTTTTGTGGTTGTATGAATCCCCACACATCCTCCAGGTGGATACATGTGGCCTCTTGCCTAATCCAACTAGATTATTTTGTACGTTTTCATGTTAGCACATCTTGTTGTACTTCTAGGGCCGTTTTCGGGCCCTAAACGTTGTTTTTTTGGCTCACCACAGTCAAACTGTAAACATAGTCATATTTTGATGGAAGAATGTGTAGTTCTCTGAAATACCTTTCCACTGGGCTATCACACGCCTAAAACGGAGGTCATATGCATAATTTATGACCATGGGAAGTTGAGGTACCAAATTACAACAACTTACCCATAGGGCCCACATGACTTTTGGCGTTTCACCTTCTAGGGTTAGTTTTTTAGATGTCTAGGGTTTTGGCATTCATGAGTAATATAAAAAATACATATGGAGCTTCATTGTAATCCATTCTTCTCAGACTGATGCGTGTAGCAGCCACATCTCTTCTCAGAGATAGCTACCACCATTCGAGCAAGTGTTTCAGTTCTGCAGTTTTACAGTTTCAACCTATTTCATTATTTAATAGAAGATATTGTTCACTGGATATTTGTGTTATTCTTCATATCTTTGTGTTTATTGTATTCAATCTGTTAATCAGTTGGTTCTGCTCTTAAATCTGGATTGGTGGTTGTTGGCCCTTGGTCATGTATTAAGGAAGAAAGTGAAGATTAAGGAAGAAGAAAGACAAAGTTTGAAGCACGCGGAAGACACACAAACCGAGGAAGGGTGGAAGTGGTTAAAGAAGCATAAAAGAAGGAACGAAGTAAAGGAAAGCAAGTTGTTGAAAGAGAATATCAAGGAAGACAAAGCAGCAAATAAGATAGATCGTGGACAAGTCAGCAAGCAGAAGAAGACACTAATGGGTTCTTTGGAGCACCTCGTGGAAAAGAAGGAAGAACATATCGACGAAGCCCTTAAAATGCGGGTTATGTGGACCTAGGGTTTTGGCTGTGTGGACGTAGGGTTTTGGAACCTGGGCTTCGGTCCATGGTTTTCTAAGAGTCATGGAATGTATAAATAGAGGTCTAGAAGAGTTGATATGTGTTACACCTCAAAATTACTCACTTCGATAGTGTCGCAAGTGTCATCATTACAAGTGTTGTAAGTGTTGCATCTTGTCCGCAAGTGTCGCATCTTGACCACAAGTGTTGCAAGTGTCACAAACACTATACTTCCATCTTGTATATGTTGTGCCTCTAATGAAATCGTAAAGACACTTAAGACACCTCAAAGGTTAGTTTGGAAGAAGAGAAATCACTTGACAGGAAGTACAAGCCTTTTGACATTAAGAAAACCACAAAAAAATGGATTTTGGAGAGGAGTGTTGATTAAGGTTGGTTGTCATTGATGTCAACCCTTGAAGAAAGACCCGTAGCACAAAGGTTTGGGTAATGGACCCAATAGTGTTTGATGTAAATATGACTCATTATTTTTTTGTCATGGTTGATAAGAAGTAAATATGGATGAACTCCAAAGTGGTCCCCTTATGGTGAAAGCCCTCACGGGAAGACGCTTTGTGGAGTAAGAGAACCCATGATTAATTGTGGAATAATGAGATGAAGGAAAGTGAAATTTTCAGGTAAACTATCCTAGATGGATAGCTCTTGTCATGTCATTTCCGGTGGTATGTGGAACGTCACATAATTCCTCACGGTTAGAGAGTTATGGCCATGAGAAGTTGGAGACCCCAGGTTTGGGTAATGGACCCAAGTTTGTTTGATGGGTAAC
>ML793536.1:42351-116693 GCA_009831015.1 Picea engelmannii
AACCCCGATGAATATCCACCACGTATTCCTTGCTCTTGTCGGGAATTCTCCCGTCGGGAAATCGGCACTGGCACTGTCGTGAATCACTTACCTCACGGATTCTCGACTCCCGATCCCCGATGGAACCTTCTCCGCTCCTTAGCTCCCTCCGGCTAACTCCTTCTCATGCGACCGACGTGTCCATGGGACCACGTGCTTTCCCCTGTCGGAATTTCAGAATTCACGGAATAGAAATGCATAGAACTCACACCCGCGGGATCTCCGATCCTCCGATTCCCGATGACACTTGGCGTTGATCCACTGCAAGGATCGACCTTCCAACACCTGTCCTATGCCCTGGCGCCTATGGCCCACACTCCAGTGGTGATCGGGAAATCGCGTTTCGGGATATCGCGATTCCCGTAACCCTTGTTCACAGACCCTTCCAAGTCCCGATCACCGATACAGATGACACCTGTCCTCCAATGAAGTGCTAAGACTGTGGGACCGTCGTGCTTTGGGATTTCGTGACTTCTTCTGTCGTGAGTTTCTTGTCACCGAGAATCCCAATATGTCGATCCCCGATGCATGTGCGAACTCTCTCCTCCACGTCACCGCCTCCTCGTCGCTCTATCGGGTATCGCGAAATCACGATTTCTAATGCAACAAGCCCGTTGTATGCGGAAACCCCGAAATTTCGAACCCCGATTCTTTCAGATCCTCGGACACGTGTCCCTCAGATCAACGGCTTCAACCGTATCAAGAAATCACAGATCGTGATTCCTATATGCAAGAGTTTCACGACTCCGGAAACCCCGATTCTCCGATGAGCTGAACCCTGACTCTTCTCCGGATGTCTGACGCGTGTCCAATCAAGACCCACGGCTGAGATCCTTTCTCGGGATTTCGAGAACTACACGGTCTCAATTCTCTTGTTCAGCAAAACCCCGATGACTCTGATATCCCGATAAGTCCTTCGAGACTCCTCCTCTGTTAGCTAGGGATTAAACCCGGTGCAACTTCCCGAGATCTAATGGCTGATGGGATTTCGTCAGTCTCCTCTGCGAATTCTGACCGTCGATTCCTCTTTCCCTTCTTGAGGACTTCTTGGCACGGAAACCTCCTGTGCAATATTTGATAATGATATCACGAAAGTGCTATACCTCCTGAGCTCTTCCCACTCTAATCCTTTCAGAGGACTTGCACGTACTCCTTGCGCTCAGCCTTCAACAACTTTCCAAGTGTTGAATCTTTCCGACTCTGCACACTTCCTACAACAACAGTCTTATATCTCCTTTGCTCAGATTTACAACTAAGACTTCTTCTTCAGCCTACACACTCCTTGCACGGCTTCAACAACCCACTTCCACTTCTGGGTGAATGAGGACAAAAGTTAAACTACTGAGCCTTCATCAACGCACTCCTTACGAATGAATTCAACTGCACACCTTGCAGGAATCTCCTGACTCAGATAGAGAAACAATTGAACCTCACTCTCTCTCCCTTTCAGACTTCAGTTTGAAACATGAAATCACATTCACAGCATATACAAAGCAAATTCATAACAAGAAAGCAAACATTCATGACCACAACATCAATACACAGAGAAAACAACACCAACCATGAGTTTGAATAAGAACTTTCTTCTATTAATTCAAATGCCTGTACATGGGTGTTCTTCATACAATATTCTCTGATTTCTCTTCTCTCCCTGAATGCTCTCCATCTGTTAAAATGGTACAATGAGGGTGTCTATATCCGTTTTCCCTCTCGAATCTCTAAACTATCAAATCTAGACTTAAAATCATATCTACCAGCATTAACTAGATTAAATGCCTCCTATCTACTTCAGCCAAGAGCGTATGGCTCGAGGTCTGATACAATATACAAAAGGCGCTCCTTCATAAATGGCTTCATTAAAGACTTGCGCCACAATCCCAAAGCACTTCAAAAATTTGGGTTTGTTTATCCAGCTGATCTCCGCTTGATGTGCTGGCTCGCTTGATGAGTTGGCGATGCTCCTGCATCAGTTATATAAGATGGGACCAGATGAGATCTTAAGAAGGTGTCTTATGGAGTCAGAAAGACCATTGATTCTTGCAGAAGCACATGAAGGTATAGAAGGAGGAAATTATGCAGGGAAAGAAACATCGTAGAAGGTTCTTAGAGCTAGCCTCTGGTGGCCCACTTTACATAAGGATGCTAAGGAATACTACAGAGCCTGCGATGTATGTCAAAGAGTAGGGAAGCCTTTTAGAAGGGATGATATGTCTTTAGCACCTCAGTTAACTTTACAGGCATTTGAGAAATGGGCTATTGACTTTGTGGGACCTATCAACCCACTAGGAAAGCGCACAAGAGCTCGATATATCATCACTACTATAGAGTATTTGACCAGATGGGTAGAGGCAAGAGTAGTTAAAGACTATAGTGCAGCTACAACTGCGCGGTTCATCTTTGAGGATATCATAACCAGATTTGGATGCCTGAAGATTCTTATGAGTTATCAAGGCACACACTTCATTAACAAAACTATTGAATCCTTGACTCACTATTTCAAAGTTCACCATCAGAAGAGCACACCATATCACCCACAGGTGAATGGTACAATCGAAGCTTTCAATAAGATTTTGGAGACAACGTTGACTAAGATTTGCAGTGTTAACAAAGATGATTGGGATTTGAGAATTCCAGCAATATTATGGTCTTATCGAACTACTTTCAAAAAGTTAACAATGCAGACTCCCTTCAAGTTAGTTTATGGCCAAGAAGTAGTGGTACCTATGGAATATTTGGCTCCTAGTTTAATAATTGTAGAATTTACAGGTATGGATGACACAGATGATGTTCAAGACAGGTTCTTTGTATGATTTTATCAGTAGGTACGAAAAGAACGAGAAAAATCTTACCATGATAGACATATCAAGAATAAATCATTTAAACAAGGAGATTTGGTACTTTTATATGACAACAAGTTCATGAAGCATCCAAGAAAGTTCAGGACACATTGGCTTGGGCCATTCAAGGTTGTCTATGTTACAAAAGGTGGAGATGTGCAGTTGAAGACTCTTAATGGAGAATGGAAGGATGGTTTAGTAAATGGGTGTTGTTTAAAGTTGTATTGTGACAACCAACTGCCTTGCAACTCTTAGTAAAAGTAAAGGAAGAAGGGTCTAGGTACCAGTTATCGTTGAAATTGGGTACCAGACACATAAAAGACAGTTTGCACATGATAGGGAGGGACAGAGAAGAAAGCACAGGCTGCTCCACGTAGTCTGCAGTCAAAGTAATACAAAAGGCTCAACCCTGCAGTGACTCAGGATGAGTCACATGTGAGTGTTGGGGGCATGTTTTCCCTTGGTCATGTATTAAGGAAGAAAGTGAAGATTAAGGAAGAAGAAAGACAAAGTATGAAGTGCATGGAAGGCACACAAACTGAGGAAGGGTCAAAGTGGTTAAAGAAGCATAAAAGAAGGAATGAAGTAAAGGAAAGCAAGTCGTTGAAAGAGAAGATCAAGAAAGACAAAGAAGAAAAGAGGATATATCGTGGACAAGTGAGAAAGTGGAAGAAGACACTAATGGGTGCTTTGGATCACCTCACAGAGAATAAGGAAGAATAGGTCGATGAATTCCTTAAAATGCGGGTTATGTATACCTAGGGTTTTGGCTATGTGGACCTAGGGTTTTGGCACTTGGGCTTCGGTCCATGGTTTTCTACAAGTAATGGAATGTATAAATAGAGGTCTAGAAGAGTTGATATGTGAGGCGAGAGTGGTTTTGAGATGTAGAAGTGTTATGTTTTAGGGTATTCTTATTTTTTGGTTCTTTAGTTGGGTGCAAAGATTGACCCTACAGCTGGGTGCAAAGATCGACCCTACAGCTGGGTGCGCAGGGATAGGAAATAAAGAGGAAGAGAGAGAAGGATATGAAATTGAGTGTGCAGATAGAACTGCATGTCTTCATCTATTTTATCAATAAAAATAGTTATGTGGATGTATCCCTAGGGAGAGGGTGAACCGCGTAAAATCTTATTGTTCCGTGTGGTTGATGCTTTGTTATTTACTGTTATTGCACTATTGTTTTTCTTGTCGAATATAAGAAGATATAACTTACTCCACGAAGTTAAGAATAATATTGTTAAGAATCTCTAGGCTATTTGGTGTTATTGTTTTGGAATCATCTTGAATTTCCTCTGGTTGTATACACCTGTGTCCTACAACCCCCCTATTGCTACTCTGGGTGAGACTTCATCTGCTTCACAGGTGTTGCCGTAAGGGCCAGTAGTTAGGGTTTGTTGGTGTGCTATTAGAGTTGAAAACTGGGTCTGCCCCTATGCCAACAATGGTATCAGAGTGATCTACTCTTCATTTATTTTTCTTCATGCATGTCCCCAACAATATCTGGGTACAAGAAGTTGGAACTTGAACCAATCGATCCATTACAAGATCGGTCATGTAGAGCCCGATAACAACCCATGGGGGATGAAAAGAAAAATGATGGAGTAGGAGATCCTATTAAAATGTTTCTCAAGGAAGCCCTTGCACAACAAAGGAATGAAATTATGGACAACTTCGCGCAAATCTTTCGACGGTTGCCCATAGGAGAAGAATATTCATTAAGAAGCCATGGAACCCCCTTCAAGGTACATGTAAATTTTGATATTCCATTATTTGAATGATTGATAGATGCGGATGCTGTAGATAAATGGTCGAATCTGCTCGAAGGATATTTTTCGGTCCACAATTTTTCCGATAGGGAAAAGATCACTTTTTCACTTCTCAAAATCATTCCCCATGTTAAAGACTGGTGGGATACTTACTCTAAGTAAAAGGCCATGGAGTAATATACAATTTTTGTGGTGGCCCCTACATGGGATTCCTTCCGGGATGCCATTAAATAATAATAATACCCTGTTGGAAGCTACGAGGAACAGTACACCAGATGGACCACTCTACGTCAAGAAAGGGAACAGACTATACCATATTTCACCAATATTTTCCATACCTTATGCACCAAGTTGGGTATCAAATAATTTGAGCATCATATGGTGTTAAAATACCAAGGTTGTTTTCGTTGATACATTCAAACAGAAATGGACTTCCTAAACATCACCTCATTGAGAACAACTTATAGATACACTGTCAAGATTGAGAAGAAATTTAAGCATAAACGACGAGAGTTTGGATTTTCAAACCCCTCACAGCTGAAGCAGGGAAAAGGTAGCCCCAACCCACACAAAAAGGGATCAAGTCAAGATGGTTGAACTCAGGACAACTAGTCCAAGCCATAACACGACAAGGATAATGAGAAGACGAATAAGGACACGGGAAAATGGTGTGAGTACCATAAAATTCCTTGGCACAACACCGAAGAATGCTGCTCTAAGAAGTCCCTCATGAATGAGCTAAAGGCTTTAGAGTCAGAGGCTGATTCTGATTTTGAGTCAAATCCTGAAGGAGGGAAGCAGATTATTGATGTTGAGCCCAGTTCCACTGTCGCTACCACCAAATTCTGACCAAGTGAACCAGAAGAACCAGAGGAAGGGGAGTGCCTCTTTCACTTGTATATGTGGGTCAAGGGGGATCCACTTCATTTCATTGTCGATAGCAGTAGTCAGAAGAACCTTATTTCAGCAGAGGTCGTCAAGTGGCTGGACCTGCCAATGACACAGCACTCATGACCCTACACCATCGGATGGCTTCACCAAGGAAGATATCTTCGTGTCAGCCAACAGTGTCGTGTGCCCTATGGAATCAAGCATTTCAAAGATGAGGTATTGTGTGATATTTCTCCCCTTGAAGTTTGTGATGTTATTTTAGGACAACCATATTTGTGGAAGTGTCATGCTGTGTATGAGTCTAGACCCGACAATGTTATTATTACTTTGGGTAGACAGTTGTACATGATCCTAGAGGTAGTGCCACCTATTTATATTTCTTTAATCTCTACTAAGCAATGTAGTAAGGTCATTTCACATATCGAGAAGTTTGTCTTCTTTGTGATCCGTTCTCATAGTAAGCAGAAGGTCGCCGCCACATCCATGGCCTCAACACAATGCCCCTCTTTGTAGAAGAAGAAAGTGGATGGGATCATGGAAGAATACAGAGACATATTCTCCTCACCTACAGGGGTACCGACACACTGCCATGTAAAGCATCCAATTGATCTGACCCTCGACGCACCTCTACCTAATGGACTAGTTTATCGGTGCTCGCTGATTGAGAATGAAGAAATCAGGCATTAGATATGAGAGATTCTTCAAAAGGGGCACATTAGAAACATATCCTCCCCTTGTGAAATCCTGATTGTACTGGTGTAGAAGAAGGACATGACTTGGCGACTCTACATTGATTACAGAGCCTTAAACCAAATCAATAGGTTTTGAGAACTTTGCCGCATCAAAAGATTTATGCCAACTTGGGAAAATGCTCTTTTGGAATGAATAGGGTCCAATACCTAGGCTACATTGTTGATGAGCATGGGGTACATGTTGATCCAACTAAGATCCAAGTCATCTGTGACTGGCCATCCCCGACCACACTGACCGAGCTTCAGAGATTTTTGGGACTAGCTAACTTCTACTAACGGTTTATGTTGGGATTCTCCCATATTGCATGGGCCCTCATCTAGGTGACCAAGGGCGGTGGTAGGGCCAAGTTCATGTGGGGGAAGGAGAAATAATGAGAATTTGATGATATTGAAAATCGCTTGTGCTCAGATCTAGAACTCTCCTTTCTCGGTCTGCAACAACCATTCGAGATTGAGACTGATGCATCTGATTATGCGGTGGGCACATTTCTCACTTAGCATGGGCATCTAGTGGCATACCATAGTGAGACACTCTAAGATATTGTCTGAAAATACCCTACCTATGACAAGGAAATGTATTCCATTGTACAATCATGTTGTCAATGGAAACATTACATTCTAGGGAAAGAGACTATCATACACACTGATTACAAGCCTTTGTAGTTCATACAGACACAAGGGAAATCACAGAATGACCTCCATCAGAAGTGGTCCACCTACCTAAAGTATTTCCATCTCAAAATCAAGTATAAGGAAAGTATCTCCAATCATGTTGGTGACTGCCTCAATCAACATCCTATGGCGACACTCACCACCATGCTCCATTCCTGTGGACATGAAGCATCCGAGTGGCCCCAACTTTATCAGCAAGATCTAGACTTCGCCACCATCTATAAGCTCTTGGGTATAGGTGCAACTGTCATTGATTTTCACATTTAGGATGGAATCTTATGCCACCTAGGACATCTTTGTGTTCCTACAAGCGAGCGTGCAAAGATGATCTGGGAAGCCCACTACATTTGGGTGGCAGGACATTTTGGTGTGGAGAAAACTATGGTCATTCTTGAGAAACATTTTTATTGGTTAAAAATTCGATAGGATGTTAGGAAGTATATTATATATTTCATTTCCTGTGCCATTTCCAATCCAGCCATCAAGAAGCAAGGCTTATACACCCCTCTTCCTGTTCCCAAGAAGCCTTGGGAATCCATCTCAATGGATTACATGTCTGGATTTTTGTCCACCAAGAAAGGAAATAACTATGTGTTTGTGGTCATTGATCGGTTTTCGAAGATGGCCATCCTCACATCCTGTAAGAAGAATTTCACAGCGGCAGATACTTCCAAGCTCTTCTTCGAACGAGTGTGGGTCCACTTTGGGATACCCTAGACCATCATCTCTGACCGAGACAACAGGTTCCTCAACACATTTTGGTCGAGTCTCTGGTCTCTGTTGGACACCAAGCTCACAAAATCCATTTCTTTCCACCCCCAAACCGATGGCCAAACAAAGATCATCAATCAGATGATTGTGCACATCCCGCGCATGTACAATTCTAAGCATCCACATACATGGGACGATAGTCTCCCATATGTCCAACACAATTACAACATATCTCTCCATAGTTCCGCCGGGCATAACCCATCTCAGGTGGGTCTGGGATTCCAGCCCTTGTGTTGCACTTCCTCTTTCCACCACATAGACAGACTCTTCCCTTGATCATTCTGTGATAGAAAAATCCACCAGAGTCATTGAGAAAATTCACCATATCCACCAACAAGTCCAGGAGATTTTGCAGAAATACAATGCTAAGTAGAAGCAATGCCATGATCAACACAAGGAACCACACCAGTTTTAGGTTGGAAACAAAGTCTAGTTACATTTGCAGAAGGAGCGTCTCACTGGGCCCCATCGAAAGCTTCACCCACTTCATTATGGGCCTTACACTATCACCAAGGTTGTGGGTAGCAATGTTTTTGAGCTCAACACTCCACCCTTCCTTGGTCTTCATCCAATATTCAATGTGGACCTCCTTCGGCCATATTTTCCACCATTATTGGACACCTTCGAGATCGCAGAACAATTGACACGAACAAAGATCAACCCTGACTCCATTGAACAAGAATCCATTGATCAGATAGTAGACACACAGGTTAAGGACACTTGCCAACATATGATCCATATTTATCGGGTTGTCAAGGTAGGGAAGCTCCTAAACGAAGGCAAGTGGCTCACCTGGGGCCAAATCCAGTAGAATTTTCCTCACTTGATGGGGGAACTCAACACAATGGAGACCGTTGCTTCCTAAGGGGGGAGGATTGATCTAGGTGGATATTGGTGGCCACCCACCTATTCCAACTGGCTCCTTGTGTCTACTTTTTGTTCAACACATTCTTATGTACTTGTTACACACCAAAATTATTCACTTCAATAGTGTCGGAGTTTCATCATTACAAGTGTCATAAATGTTGCAGTGTCGCAAGTGTCGTAAAAATCATACTTTCATCTTGCCTATGTCGTGTCTCTAACGACATCATAAAGAAATTTAAGACACCTTCAAAGAATGGTTTTGAAGAGGAGATGTCATTTGACAAGGAGTACAAACCTTTTTCCACTGAAAAACCCACTCAAATATCAAATTTGGGAGGCAACGCTCCCCTATGCACTGTCAGGGAGTGCCAACACTCCCTGGGCCTCTTTGGGGGAGTGTTGCAACACTTTGTGCCCCTCTTTGGGGGAGAGCTACCATTTTTTGAGTAAATTTTGGTCTGTTGAGGGAAATCAGGGAAGAATCCCCTCAATCTCTGAGGTTGGTTGGATTCGAATCAAAGGTTAAGGCATGATCTTAGGGAAGATCCACAACTAAAGGAGAATAATCCTCAACTTATCCCAAATATCTCTCAAGTGGTTGGGCCTCTCCAAGGTTATATAAGGAGGCCTCCTCATGGTGAAAAGGAGGGCAGTTTAGAGGCATCAAACTTATGATCTCATAAGGGAGATGAACAATAAAGCATCATCATTCTGTGTGTGGATTATTTGAGCAAGGGTCTAGACAAAGGGAGCTTGGTGAAGCTGCTGCACTACATCCATGGCTGTAAGAAATAGTTTGTTCTCATTAATATAAATTCATGCTTGGCCTGTTTCCTTTAAAGTTTGCATACATTTCATGAACTTGTCTTTAGTAGATAGATTTGTTTTTGAGCTAATCTTAGTAGAATAGGAATTTTTTCGTATCTTTGTTTGTTCTACAGGACTTATTGAGGAGATTAGGGTCAAAGCTCAACTTGGACTGTGTGAGGAAAAATGCCATTAAAAAGGTACACTTTTCTTCTTCCTCTTCATACATTAGCTTAGTTAGATCTAAAAGGAAAGTTAATGTCCACAATAAAACTTTTCTTTCTTGGTCATAGGGGTCTAGTATCCAAGAGAGAATCCACTTGTACACAAGGGGATTTCTCTATAACAATATTGCTTTGTAATTGTGGGTTCTACACTTATGTGGTTATCTGAAGCCCCACACATCTTCCAGGTGGATACCGATGGCCTCTCTCCTAATCCAACTGGTTTATTTTGTATGTTTTCATGTCAAGACATCTTGTTGTACTTCCAGGGCCATTTTGGGGCCCTAAACGTTTTTGTTTTTTCTCGCCACAGTCAAACTATAAACAGAGTCAGATTTTGATGGCATAATGTGTAGTTCTATGAAATACCTTTCCAACGGGCTATCATGCACCTAAAACTGAGGTCATATGCAAAATTTACGACCCTAGGAAGTTGAGGTACCAAATTACACCAACTTACCCATAGGGCCCACATGACTTTTGGCGTTTCACCTTCTAGGGTTAGGTTTTTAGATGTCTATGGTTTTGGCATTCATGAGTAATATAAAAAAGGCCTCTGGAGCCTCATTGTAATCCATTATGCTTAGACGTATGCGCATAACATCCACATCTCTTCTCAGAGATAGCTACCACCATTCGAGCAAGTGTTTCAGTCTGACAGTTTTACTGTTTTAGCCTATTTCATTATTTAATAGAATATATTGTTCACTGGATATTTTTGTTATTCTTCGTATCTCTATGTTTATTTTATTCAGTCTGTTAATCTGTTCGTTCCTCTCCTAAATCCAGATCACAAACAAACCAACAATCAACATTCAATCTAAAGGAATGATCAGACGATTACAGAGTGATGAGGCTCATGTAGTGCATTTTGATAGCCAATGAATGAGATGAATGGATGAGAATTGATCAAGAACTATATCCAATGGGTGTTAAGCAGTGAGGTCATTTATGTGTTGTATTAGATAGTGAGTAGATCGATGGTCGATATTATATCAAAGATGTATCAAACAGTGGTTGGGTGTTGAGGTTATGTTGCATGTTTAGATGGGTAGAGAAAAAATCAATGACGTCGATTTATTCAAGGGACCAAACCCAATAATTTTTTAGCATCAAGGTTTATGCTCTACCCAGTGAAAAACTAACATGTGAATTAGGAGGAATTTGGGGCTAGTTTCGAATGATTTATGAAGTCCAATTTTTAAGGAAGAGACAAGCGATCTAGAGCCAACCTCATGAGCAATATTTTTTTGGATATGTGGAAAAACCATTGGGTGTAGGATCTATATAAATAATGATGCTCAAATACAAGTCAGTGAAGTATGGAAGTGTGTGTGAGTCATGTGAAGAGAATCTCTGAGGTTCTAACATCTGAGGATGAAAATAATGTTGCACATATGTTGTCATTGATTTCAAAGTGGTCATGGACATCGTCATTTATAACGCAAAAAGTATGGAACAAAGTATGGTGCATAGATAAAGGAATTCGTGAAAGGATGAAAACAAAAGTGAGTAGAAGGATCCAAGGATGAAAGGATCAATGGTGAAAAATAAAATATGTAGGGTGCTTTGAACCAGTGCGACAAACGGTGCAGTGGAATGTGCCAAGATGAAACTAGTGCGACGGAATGGAATATGATGAATTGTGTGCATAGAAGAAAATATCCAGGGCACCTTGAGCTAGTACGACGAATGGAACAATGGAGTGTGATGAAACAAATCCTGTGTGACAAGTGACATAGTGGAATGCGATGGAATGAACAGAGTGACTAGGTGAGTGCACTGAAGGGAAAGTGAAACAAGATGAAGACTTGCGACTTGAGCCTTGGGCTCTTATTTTATTTATGGAGTAGGTTCTCTATAGACCATAATGTGATTTTCTACATCATTCATGAGGATATTCTCTAATAAGACTAAGTTCTATTGTTGGAGATGAGCTGGAGCTCATTCATAGGAAGATTTGATCTGTTTGATTTAGTCAAAGAATATCCAGTTGTAAATGGATCTTTATTTGGCCAATATTTTTCCATAATATAATGGTCATGTGTCCACATAATTTATTTAGATAGAAGTGCAACTAACAGGACTTTTATCTGGCCAATATTTGTTCACAATGTAACTATCATGTGTCTACATACTTTAGTTAGACACAAGTGCAACTTACAGGACTTTGATCTGGTCAAAATATGTCCACAATGTCACTATTATGCATCCATATACATGAATGGTAACTCATGGAAAAAAATTATAAATAAGGATGTTCTCTATTTGAGTTAAGTGCAGATGAAAAGAAAAGAAAAAGGACATGTAACTTTTCAACAAAATTGAACTAGTGACTTATAAGATTATTTTTTTTAGAGAAAGGTCTAGTTTTGTAAGGCAATTTTTTTTAAAAACTGAATTTGTGGTGGCAGGGTGGTGCTAGGGTGAGTTGAAGCTCATTGAGGATTGATTTCCTTATTATCTGTGATATCTTGGTGCCTAAGAGGATTGGTGTCCTCATTGTTTGTGATAGGTTGGTGCCTGAGAGGATTGGTGTCCTCATTTGCGACAGGTGGATTCTTTCCAATCTTAATAATTGTGAATTGTAAGTTGGTGCTTGATGAAGAACATAAATAAATAAGTTCTATGGTTGTCTCCCATATTGGGTTTCCATGTAAAATTTATGGTGTAATGTGTTTTATGTGTAAGTAATCACTTTTAAATAACTTTAATTTTTTGAAAGGAAAGAAAATTGAGAAACATGATACAATATTGTTTCACCCCCCCATCTTAGTATTGTTGTAAGTTATAAAAATTGGTATCAGAGTGTAGGTTCCTTCAGTAACAACCTAACAACTAGAAGGAAGATCACACAAAATGTATGGCATGTCAAGATTCCTTTTCTTCTTCAACCAGGTCTCCTCTATTCAATGGAACATTTTTTTCATTTTGGAAAATTAGAATGAAGACCTATTTAATGTCTCTTGGTATGGAACTCTGGAAAATTATGATAGATGGTTATAAAATCCCAACAACCCCTCCTACTGATGAAGTAGGTAAGAAAAATTACTACAATAATGAAATATCTATGAATTCTATCCAAGGTGAACTTGCAAAAACAAAATTTATTAAAGTAATACAATTGGAATCTGTAAAGGAAATATGGGATAAATTGGTAAACAATTATGAAGGAGACGAGAAAGTAAAGTTGGCCAAACTTCAATATCATATAATGAAATTTGAAATCCTAAGAATGAGTGAAGATGAAAATATTACAGGTTTCTTTCTCATAGTAGATGAGACTTTAAACACTATGAAAGGGCTAGGTGAGAAGATTGAAGAAGCTACAGTGGTTCAAAAGGTATTGTGATCTTCTCCCTCGAGCCTTAATACAAAGGTTTCTACTATAGAAGAAATTCATGAACTAGATAAACTAAATATGGATAGGCTCCATGGAATTCTAACTTCTTATGAGATGAGGACCAGGAAAGAACAACCATATCTAAAGGATGTAGTCTTCAAGTCATTAGTCAAATCATCAATATCTCAATATCATGATTCATCAGAAAACTTCTTAGACAAATAATATGCTAACTTTGTAAGGAAACTAAATAGGGGCTCCATAAAGTATAAAGGTATGTTACCATTTAAATGCTTTCATTGTGGTAAAGTTGTTCATTTTACATCTAAATTTCCCTTCGAAGAAAAAAACACCAATGAAAAAGAAAGAAAAGGAAAGGATAAATCTAGGGAGTTTAAAAACAAAAAGTATTTTAAAAGGAACAACTTTTATGCAAAAGAGGATAACAACAACTCTTCAGACACTGAAGAAGAATAATATGAGCCAGATACAATTCAAGATGGAAAAATTCTCATGGATTTGGAGAAACAAAAATCTGATCAAGAAAAAATAGACAAAGAAAAATGTGAAGTTGTAGTAGACATGGAAGGAGAACTCATTAGTGTTATGGAGGAAATATCTCAACTTAAGAAAAAGTATAGATTAAGAACATAACATTTAGAGTTTTATAAAGAAAAAGACAATGAGATCAATGAAGATATGCTCATCTTAAAAATTCAGCTAGAAGAGGCCAAAAGAAATAAAGAAATATTGATGAATCTTGAATAAAAGAAAAGGAGAACATCTGTGACAAAATAGAAGAATAAATAGTTTCCTTAATAAAATATCTAGAGAAGTCCAAGAATCAAATGAAATCCATAAAAGGATCTGAAACGCTAGATAAATATCTCAATAATCATAAATCACCAGATGACAAGACAAGGCTAGGATATAAGGAAAATCTGAACATTTTCGAAGGTGAATCAAGCACCAACATGTCAACTGGTGAGAAGCCTACAAGTTATGCAAATTATCTCAAGGGAAACAACATTCGACATAAAAAAATAAAACATGATAAGAAGAAGTCGTCATAATTGGATCAACCCAACTTTGCAAGCAAATATGAAGCAAGGAAGAAACATGTTCCTGAATGTTATCAAGATGGTAGAGAAATAATGATTCCTACAAGTAAGTTTTTCATTCCACGACATCCAAATTTTTTCTATGGATATTATTTCTCTTCTTGAAACTTTGGACATAATGTTGTGATTTGTAGGAATTTTAGACATAATAGAAATGTAGGAATGAGATTCAATAAACCTCGAATGTTTATGTATCAAAATTCCTTCTCCCCTCTACTAAATGACCTCGAATCCCAAATATGAAATAATTTTGGACACAAGGAAAGTGAATACAGAAGCAATATGTTTCCTATCTATAAGAAAGACATACAATAATATTTTACCAAGGTTTGGAGGAAGAAAAATAAAAACAAAGAAAATTGTGGACTGGCTCTATATGCCAAAAATCAAGAAAATCAATGGTATATTTGCAGTGGTTGCTCCAAGAAAATGAAAGGTGACAAGAGTAAGTTTGAATTCCTAACTGAATAAAAACATGGTAATGTTACTTTTGGAAACAATGCTCCAACTAGAATTAGAGGAAATAGAATTGTTGTACTAGATGAAGATAAGAAGGGAAAGGAAAAATCACAAAATGTGTTGTATGTAGATGGTCTAAAACATAACTTGTTGAGTGTAAGTCAAATGTGTGACCAAATACACAATGTTATCTTTTATTCAAAATATTTTAAAGTAATGGATGTGAATATAGGAAAGACTGTTGTCAATGCATGTTCAAAAACATCATCCAAAAAGTTAGATTCTTGGAAACAAGGAAGAAGGTGTAAAAACTAGAAGAAAACTTATAAATACATCTAGCTCTACAATTTTTTCATTTTTATCCATGTGTGAACAAAAAAACTTTGTATAAGCAATTCAAGATGATCTAGGTTAAAGCCATGTATGAAGAACTAGATAAAATTGAAAAAAAATCAGACTTGGATTCTTGTTCCAAGACCCAAAAAAAAGAATGTAATTGGAACCAAATGGTATATAGAAACAGGTTGAATGAACATGGAAAAATAGTGAGAAACAAGGCCATACTGGTATGAAAAGGGTATGCTTAAGTAGAAGGAGTAGAATTTGAAGAAACATTTTCCCCTGTTGCAAGAATTGAAGCTATCAAGATGTTTTTGGCTTTTGCATGCTACACAAAATTCAAAGTTTATTCGATGGATGTCAAATCATCCTTTTTGAATGGTGACCTAGAGGAAGAATTTTATGTGATGTAGTATTCCATATATAAAACAGTATGCATAATAGAAATATTTTAGCTAAAAATGGCAGAGAAGCAATGAGATAATCAAAACAATACCGGAATAATACTAGAATAACACCAAAAAGAGCACTTTGATTACTGATATCAATGTTCACTTGCCTCTTCGAGGGGGAAACATCCAATAGACCAGATCTCTATTACAATAATATCCAAGAAAATATTTCTCATACCCTCTACTTCTATTTATACTCTATCTATACAAAAGAACAATCTAGAGGAAGATCCTTCTAGAAGCGAAAGCTTCTATTAGGTCTTATTACATTTGATTTATTCTTCCTTATTGCTAGGCCTTATTAATATTGGCCTTTATTACATGGAATTATATTATTCTACCTACATGAGGGGTTAGGGAGGTTAGGTCCCTAACATGACCTCCCCCTTGAAGAACAACCTTGTCTTCAAGGCTTAAGATGAGGGAATTGTTGTAGAATGGTGGTCATCTCCCAGGTCGCATCTTCTAGAGGTGTATATTTCCATTGGAATAACACTTCCTGGATGGTGCGCCAATGGAGATGATGCTCTCTCTAGGCTAAGACTTCTTGTGGATTCAACCATATGGAACCTTCTTCATACAACTCAAGGAGACTATTTTGATTTTGGCACTTATTTCCAACCACTTTCTTTAAGCAGAAAACATGAAAAACATGATGGAGATTCGAATGACTGGGTACATCTAACTGATAGGCCTCTGATCCCACACACTTGAGCACTATATAAGGACCATAAAATTTGGGCGCAAGTTTCTGACAGTGTTTATATTAGAGTGAAGTCTTCTTATAAGGTTGTAGTCAAAGAAATACCTGGTCCCCTTCAATAAAATAGCATTCAAAATGACTTTGATCTCCTTGTTGCTTCATGTGATTCTGAGCCATGACCAAATTGTCTTTGAGGGCACAAAGAATAACCTCACAAACTGTAAGATTTATGCCAAACTCTTGAACCTTCGAGACCCCTAGCATATAAGAGAGAACTGATGGGGGATTTTGACCATATACTTCTTCAAAAGGAATCATGTGAATAGTTGTATGGTAAGATGTGTTGTACCACCATTCATCTAGGGGTAACCATTGAGCCCTATGATTTTTACGCTCGAATGAAAAACACCTCAAATATGTTTCCAAACACCTGTTGGCAAATTCAGTCTGGCCATCTGTCTGGGGGTGATAGGTAGTGTTGAGATGTAATTGGGTTCCATGGATCTTGAACAATTCTTTCAAAAAATTGCTGGTGAAAGTGGGGTCTCTGTCAGAGACAATATAATTAGGCATGCCATGAAGGTTGAAGATATTATCCATGAATATTTGAACCACCGTGGAAACTATGAATGGGTGTTGAATAGCACAAAAATGAGAATATTTGGAGAGACAATCTACTACAACCATGATGAATGAATTATTTCCCAATTTAGGTAAGCCTGCAACGAAATCCATAGAAATATCTCTCCAAATAGCAGGGGGAATCAAAAGCGGTTGGAGTTTGACTGGGGCTTTGAAAATTTCTCCCTTGTTTTGTTGATAGGCTTCACATTCATCCAAAAAGGTGCAAGCGTCCTGTTTCATACTCTCCCAGAAAAAAAAAAAAATACGGTTGACCTATTCATAGGTTTTGGTAAACCCTGAATGCCCTGCTGTGGGTGAGGTATGAAGTTCAGAAAGTAATGTGGATTTATGTTGGGATTTCTTACATAAATACAAATGACCTTTGTATTGAAGATCTTCATTATGCCAAGAGTACCCTGGAGAAAATGAAGAATTATGTTGCAATTGGTAGGGCAGGATAGAAATTTTGTGGTCTTGCCACCATTCTTGATGAACAACTTGGAGCCAATCTGGTACAATGAAGGAGAGGGAGAAAAGGGAACCGTCTTCTTCATATTTTCGGTAAATAGAATTGACCACTACATTTTTCTTTCCCTTCTTGTAAATGATCTCATAATCACAACCAAATAGCTTGGTCACCCATTTTTGCTACGCCGAGGATGAAATTTGTTGTTCCAATAAATACTTGAGACTCCAATGATCAATTTTTATTTGGAATCATTGACCCAATAAATAAGGACACCGGATATCCATATCACAAAAAATAACTAAAATTTCCTTTTCATAAATGGAGTGGACCAAATGTCGCTCTGAAAGTTGTTTTCTAGTGAAGGCCAAGGGCTTTCCATCTTGCATGAGGATGACTCCAATTCCTTTCCCGGAAGCATCAAATTCCAATACAAATGTCTTTGTGAAGTCTGGGAGAGCTAGGACAAGGGTCAAGGACATAACATATTTTAAGGCTTGGAAGGCATGATCTGCAACTGGAGTCCAAGTGAAAGAATTATTTTTAAGGAGGGAAGTGAGAAGAGTTGTAATCTTTCCATTATTCTGAACAAACTTCCTATAATAGCCTATTAAACCCAGAAAACAACACAATCTATTAAGATTTTTAGGGCAAGGCCAGTCTTGCATAGATTCAATTTTCTTAGGATCCACTCAGACACCATCCTTTCCGACAATATGATCCAAGTATTCCACTTTTGAGGCACCAAAGGCACATTTAGATTATTTGAGGAAAAGTTGACATTTAGAGAGTAGATGGAGGACTTGATTCACACGGGAGATGGGATGTCCAAGTTTTACTATAGATGAGAATATCATAAAATAAATATAAGACAAAATGACAGAGAAAAGGACATAATACATGATTCATAATACTTTGGAAAGTGGAAGGAGCATTACACAATCCAAAGGGCATTACCAAGAATTCATAATGACCCTAATGAGTGAGAAATGCAGTATTGGGAAGGTCTTCTTCTTTCATACGGATCTGGTGGTAGACTAAACATAGATCCAATTTGGTGAAGTACTGAGCACCACTCAATTCATCCAAGAGGTCATCAATGAAAGGAATGGGGAATTTGTCTTTGATTGTGTGTTTATTGAGGGCATGAAAAATCAAGACACATGTGCCAAGTACCTTCTTTCTTCAGTACCATGACCACAGGGGAAGAGTAGGGGATAATATTGTTGGTTGTGGAGCCTGATTACCTTCCTGATTCAAAGGTATTTGTTTTCAGCTGTGTTTATACCCCATGAAGACTTTACACGCCAGAATAATGTACACTCCTCCATGTGGGGGAGTGTAGAGGGGGTTTACCCCCTCTATGGGGTCCTAGGGAAAGCGGGCCCCTAAAGGAAAAATTTCCTTGTAAATGTATATTGTAATTTCATTATAAATCTGGACCGTTCATTATAAGGTCGCAGATCTGACGATAGAAGTTATGTTAGGGTTTTTTTACCTAGAAGACAACCCTGTTTTATGAGGGAAATGTATTGCGGCTATGCAACATTGTGAATATTGTATTCTGAGAGAGGATACTATGAGAGAAAGAAGAGGAAGTTACAACAGATGTGATGTAGGTTGTATCCCTTCATTTGTTGGATAATAATAAAAGAAGGACCTGTAAATTTCTCTGGTGGATGTAGACCACACTGGGTGAACCACACATATCTGTGTCTCTATTTTATTGTGTATATTCTATGTTTTATTTACACATTTGTTTTATTTTATTTCTTCATGATCCTATTTTTGTAACAATTGGTATTAGAGAAAAAGGTAACTCGCACAAAAAGAGGGTTCCTGGTTTGAGTGGGAGCAATGGCGAAAGATGGAAAGTTTAGGGTCGATAAATTTAATGGCCAAAACTACCAGTTATGGAAGATGTAGATGGAGGATTATTTATATTAGAAGGATCTATTCCTACCATTGGGTGGAATAGAAAAGAAGACGACGACCATGAAGGACGAAGAATGGGAGGTTCTTGACAGAAAGGAACTAGGAATGATACGATTGATCCTGACAGTGTCAGCGGTTTTCAATATTTCGAAAGAAAATACAATGAAGGATCATATGGATGCATTGGATAAACTATATGAAAAACCCTCAGTGTCCAATAAGGTATTTCTAATGAAGATATTATTTAATATGAAGATGTTAGGAGGTGGGTATGTTGCAGATCATTTAAATGAATTTAATACAGTTACTAATCAACTAAGTTCTGTAAAAGTGGACTTAGATGATGAGGTCAGGGCTCTTCTAATATCATTCTCATTGCTAGAAAGATGGAATGACTTGATCATGGATGTAAGTAACTCTGTCTCTATTTCAAATAATTTAAAATTTGATGATGTTGTTGGTGTTATCCTTAGTGAGGAAATGCGACGGAAAAACATAGGTGAGACATCAGGTAATGCGTTAAACATGGAGAACAGGGGAAGACAAAAGGATAGAGAAAAGGGCTCAAGGAACCGCGGGAATTATAGGAAGGGCCGATCCAAATCCAGATTTGGAAAGATAGAGTGTTGGAATTGTGGGAAGAAAGGACATCTGAATAAAGACTACAGAGCTCCAAAGAAACAAAGAGATGGACAACAAGATCAAAATCAGGAAGCAACTGTAATAGGTGATGTGTTACAAGTTGCTTTGATTATTTCTATAGATAATATTTCTGAGTCTTGGGTAGTAGATTCAGGGGATTTATTTCATGCCACACCCCATAGGAAACATTTTCTAGATTATTTTCAAGGTGATTTTGGACATGTTCATTTGGGTGATGATGCACCATGCAAAATTGTTGGAATTGGAAACGTAAAAATAAAGCAAAGCAATGGAAACCAATGGTTGTTGAAAGAGGTAAGACATGTTCCAAATCTAAGGAAAAATATAATTTCAACAGGGAAGTTGGAAAGTGAAGGTTGTATATCCATATTTATAGATAAGGCGTGGAAGGTCACCAAAGGATCATAGGTGATAGCAAAAGGAGAGAAGGTAGGTACATGGTATTTATGTACTAGTAATACTGACTCTTCTATCTCTCTAGCTTCTACAAGAGTGGATACAACATTGTGGAATCATAGGCTTGGACACCTGAGTGAGAAGGGGATGCATATACTTCACAAAATATTTTTTTTCCTAGATCTTAAACAAATTGATTTGGATTTCTATGAGCATTGTGTTTATGGAAAACGAAAGAGTGTCAGATTTCTTAGAGTTAGAAAAGAAAAGAAGAGTGAAAGGTTAGAGCTTGTGAATACAAATGTATGGGGACCAAATCAGGTATCATCTCTTGGTGGCTCTCGTTATTATGTTACTTTTATTGATGATGCAACTAGAAAAACTTGGGTCTATTGCATTCGACAAAAATATGATGTTTTTGATATTTTTAAGAAATGAGATAGGAAAAAGGTTGAAGTGTCTCAGATTAGAAAATGGAGGTGAATATTGCATCAATCAGTTTGATGATTATTGTTCATACCATGGGATTCATAGAGAAAAGACAGTTCCATGAACACCATAGGAAAATGGTGTGTCAGAAAGGATGAACAAGACAATCATAGAGCGTGCAAGGAGTATGAGATTGCATGTTGGTTTGCCCTTACAGTTCTGGGCAGATGTTGTAGATATTGTTGTTTTCTTAATAAACAGAGGACATTCAATCTCTTTGTATGGTATAATTCCATAGGAGGAATTGACAGGTAAAAGGGTATACTATTCTTTTTTGAAGACTTTCGGCTGTGAATCATTTGTCCATATTGATAAGGAAAATAGAACAAATCTTGAGGCAAAATCCAAGAAGTGTACCTTTATTGGATACTGTGTTAATGATTTTGGTTATCTCTTATGGGATTATGAAAATAAAAAAATCATTAGGAGTAGATATGTCATATTCGATGAGAAGGTCATGTACAAAGATTAGTTGTAGGGAAAGAAACAGGAAAAAGAAAAACTAGAATACACAGTGCTTGATGAGATCACTGGAAAATAAACTCCAAAGGTACCATAAAATCAAAATGTACAACAATTGGATCAACATGTACCTCAAACTCTTGCAAGTGTTGTTAGAATATCTATTAGGTTAAGTAGACCCCCTGAATTATACTCTCCTTCATTGTATTATTTATTGCTGATTGATTATGGTGAACCGGAATGTTATGAAGAGGCAATACAAGTAGACACCAAAAAGAAGTGGGAGAAAGGAATGAAAGAGGAAATAGATTCCCTGGTAAATAACCAGACTTGGGATTTGGTTTAGTTTCCTACAGGAAAAAGTACATTACAAAATAAATGGGTTTACAAGTTGAAGGAAGAATATGGAGGCAAAAAATGATACAAGGATAGACTTGTTGTGAGTGGTTTGCACAAAATAAGGCATATATTTTGATGATATATTTTTTCCTGTTGTTAAAATGAATTCAATTAAGACTATTTTAAGTCTTGTGGCAGTAGAAGATTTTCATCTTGAACAATTAGATGTAAAAACAAATTTTCTCCATGGGGATTTGGAGGAAGAGTTTTATATGTAGCAACCACAGGGGTTTGAGGTCAAAGGGAAGGAGAATTTGGCATGCAGGCTGAAGAAGAGCTTGTATGGCCTAAATAAATATCCAAGGTAGTGGTATTTGAAGTTTGACAGGTTTATGACAGGACAGGGTTATAGTATATGTCATTTTGATCATTGTGTTTATTTTAAAAAGATAGAAAATGGAAGCTATATTATCTTTCTATTGTATATAGATGACATGTTTGTTGCAGGGTCTAATGTGCAGGATATAATTGTGCTCAAGAATAAATTAGCTAATTCATTTGCGATGAAGGATTTGGGTGCTGCAAAGAAAATCCTTGGTATGAGAATAACAAGAGATAGGAAAAATCGCTAATTGACATTGTCTCAGGGTGAGTACATAGAGAAAGTGTTGGAGAGGTTTAGAATGCAGAATGCAAAACCAATTAGTACACCTTTGGCTAGCCATTTAAAATTAACCAAGGAAATGTGTCCCAAGACACAAGAGGAGATAGAATACATGTCTAGGGTCCCTTATTCATCAACAATTGGCAGCTTGATGTATGTGATGGTTTTCACAAGACTAGATATTGCACATGCAGTGGGAGTTGTGAGCAGGTATATGGACAATCCAGGTAAAGAACATTGGGAGGAAGGAAAGTGGATTCTTAGGTATTTGAGAGGTAATGCAACTCATGCATTATGTTTTGGAGGTTCAGACACTGTTCTACAGGGATATGTTGATTCCGATTTGGAAGGTGATAAAGATAGCAGGAGGAGCACCACAAGGTATGTTTTTAGTATAGGTGGAACAATAATAAGTTGTATTTCAAAACTGCAAAAGGTTGTTTCACTTTTAACAATAGAGGCAAAGTATGTTGTTGCTACAGAGGCTAGTAAAGAAATGATTTGGTTACAAAGGTTTATGGATGAATTGGGAAATAAGCAGGAGAATAGCAGGTTGTACTGTGACAGTGAGAGTGCCATTCATTTTGCAAAGAACTCATCCTTCCATTTGAAGAATAATAATATATATCTCAGGTACCATTTCATACAATCCATCTTGGAAGATGGACATTTGATGTTGGAAAAGATTCACACTAGCCAAAATCCTGCAGACATGTTAACAAAGGGAGTAACCAGGGAGAAAATAAGTTCCTTCTCAGTTTCAGTTGGTCTTCAAGAATGAAGATGAAGATGAGAAATTTTCCAGGTCCAAGAAGGATCATATTCCAGCATATAAAACATTGGTGGAGTTGTTGAGATTAGTCTCCAAGTGGGAGATTGTTGGTTGTGGAGCCTGATTACCTTCTTGATTCAGAGGTATTTGTTTTCATTTGTGTTTATACCACATGAAGAATTTACAGCCCAGAAGAATGTACACTCCTCCACATGGGGGAGTGCATAGGGGGGTTACCCCCTCTGCGAGGTTCGGGGGCAACCGGGCCCTCGACGTGGGTTCGGGGGAAAATCCCCCGAAGGAAAAATTGCCTTGTAAATATATATTGTAATTTTATTGTAAATCTGGACCGTTCATTATAGGGATGATTTTAGGGGATAAATTTCGCTCATGGGCTAATTTTCCATGGTTTTTCCAAAAACGAGATTTGTTATTTTAAAAATGATTCACCCAAATTCTATAGGATAAAATTATTTTAACTTAAAAATCGCCAAAATTTATAAAAATTGTAGAAAATCCTTAGAAATTGGAATATTTTTACCAAAATATCACCAAACATTTATAGTTGAAATATGAAGGGTTAGTAAGATTCGCCAAGGTTTCTACATTTTAAAATAAATTTCCATCCTTAAAATCATCCCTAGTTCATTATAAGGGCACAAATCTGACGGTAGAAGTCATGTTAGGGTTTTTTTCCCTAGAAGGAAACCCTCTTTTATGAGGGAAATGTATTGCGGCTATGCATCATTGTGAATATTGTATTCTGAGTGAGGAGACTGTGAGAGAAATAAGAGGAAGTTACAATGGGTGTGATGTAGGTTGTATCCCTTCATTTGTTGGATAATAATAAAGGAAGGACCTGGAAATTCTCTGGTGGACATAGTCCACATTAGGTGAACCACATATATTTGTGTCTCTATTGTATTATGTATATTATGTGTTTTATTTCCGCATTTGTTTTATTTTATTGCTCCACGATCCTGTTTTTCTAAGAAGTACTGGGACATATAACATCGACTTCTAGTAATTCATGAACAAATTTCTCGATTTCATTATTCTGGGAAAAAATATGATGATAAGGGCGAACATTGGGAGGAAGACTGCCTAGGATGAGAGGGATGGAATGATCATGGACTCCACAAGAAGGGGGAAGGTCTTGGGGGTGGTAAAAATAACATGGTGGTGGGAGAGGATAGATTGGAGGTCAGGATTCACAAAAGGTGTTTCAACAACATGGATGGAGTGGAGTTGGGGATATAATTTCTGAATGACCTTTTTAGAGGAGATTTTCCATGCGATGGGAACTGATGATCTCAAGGGAGCCTACGGTGATTCCTTGGAACTTATATTGCTGTCCCTCATGTTGTAATTTCATGGTTAAGTCCCTAAAATCCATGAGAATGGGGCCTAGAGTGCATAACCATTTGACACCAAGAACAATGTCACAACCACCCGTGTCTATAGAAAACATATGGGATTTCAGGTGATATTGACCAATCTAGAGTCACACATTTTCACATCGTCCCCCACATTTCATGGAACCACCATTAGAAATCATGATTTTAAAATTATTGATGACACAAATGTAACAACTGACTTCTTGGTCATTGCAGTGATGAATAAAGTTATGGGTTCGGCCACTATCTATAGGGATGTTGAATTTTCTATTTTTGATGTAACCAATTAATTTGAAAGTCTTTGGAGTAGAGAAGTTAGTGAGGGCATTAAGTGAAATCACCGGTTCAACGTCAAGTGGTTCAGAGGGTGGGTTGAGTTTAGAAGGCAGTGGTAGTTCATCCACATGCGGAACAACAACATCTTCTTCAGAAATATCCTCATTCACATCCATAAAATTATTTTGTTCCTTACACTTGTTCCCAGGAAAATATTTGTCATCACAATTATAACAAAGACCCTTGAGTTGATGTTCAACCATTTCATCCCTGGTTAATTTCTGGATCTTGAGGGGAGTTTTAGGAGGGGAAAAATTGGTGGGTTTAGGGCGAGGAGGAAAGGAGTGTTTGCAGGTCTAGGAGGACACAATCTGTTGGGATTCCTTGGCTCATTGAGTAGCTTCCAACCAAGTCTAGGGGTGTTCCATGAGAACATGGGAACAAATTTCATCTTTGAGGCCACTAATAAAGAATTCCCTAAAGAAATCATTTGACACACACTTCGTTCTAAAATCCAAGTGCTCAAATGCGGTAGTAAAGTATTCCACTGTCCCATACTACTTTAACTTGGTCAAACTACCTAAATGGTGGGTGTCATAGTTAAAGTGGTCATAACGTTCGACCACAAACAATGTGCAAGAAAGATACCCTTGGCATGCCTTTTTTTGCCATTGCCACAATTTCCATCATTCCAGATCTAGATGTAGGACACCATAATGAAGCTTGGATAAACCATCAGTAATTCCATGCAAAGAGAAATAATGTTCCATTTGGGTGACCCAGCTTGTAGGATCTGATCCACCAAATGTTTTCACCTCAATTCTAGGAGGGTGGAGGTCTCAGAAAAAGTGGGTAGTATGAGGGCCTTGGTAATGGGAAGAGTCATGGTCATCTTGATAAGATGGTTGTTCATAAGAGGAAGGGTTCTGGGAATGACCCAAGATGTTTTATTTGAGTTATTTGATGTGGAAACATTGTTCCTAGAGGTCTTTGATGTGGGAATATTTTTCCTTGAGGATATCAATAGTTGAATTGACGGAGCTAATGTTGGAACTGAGATTCTTGATGACTTCCTTGTGATGGTGGTTTTCAACAATCAAGGTATTGATTTCTTGGGCTCGTGTGGTAGTCATTTTGAAAAAGGAGAAGGAAAATGGTATAGGGGAAACAAAAGGGGTTTGGAGGGGTGGGTGGGACCATTGAGAAAAAGGGTGTCAAATGATAGGTACCACTATGATCATGGAAAAAATGGGGATCCAAAGGGATATGATCCAAATAAGGGTGTTAAAATTGGGTCGGGTCCACAAAACACATTGTGTTAAAAATGATAGGTATCACTGGAATCGGGGCGAAGAGAGGAACCTAGTGGGATAGGTCCCAAATGAGTGTGCCAGTGGGACCACTATATAGGTGAAAAGAGTAAGTTTTAATTCCTAACAAGTGACAAGAGTAAGTTTGAATTCCTAACTGAAGAAAAATGTGGTAATGTTACTTTTGGAAACAACGCTCCAACTATAATTAGAGGAAATAAAACTTTTGTACTAGATGAAGATAGGAAGGGAAATACCAAAGCACAAAATGTGTTGTATGTAGATGGTATACAACATAACTTGTTGAGTGTAATTCAAATGTGTGACCAAAGAAACAATGTTATCTTGCATTCAAAAGGTTGTAAAGTAATGGATGTGAATACAAGAAAGATTGTTGTCAAGGCATGTTCAAAAACATTTTCTAGAAAGTTGGATTCTTGGAAACAAGGAAGAAGGTGTAAAAACTAGAAGACAACTTATAAATACATATAGCTCTGCAAATTTTTCATTTTTATCCATGAATGAACCCCAAAAATTTGTGCAAGCAATTGAAGATGATCACTAGGTTAAATCCATGAATGAAGAACTAGATCAAATTGAAAAAAAACAGACTTGGATTCTTCTTCAAAGACCCAAAAACAAGAATGTAATTGGAACCAAATGGTATACATAAACAAGTTGAATGAACATGGATAGATATTTAGAAACAAGGCCATACTGGTATGAAAAAGGTATGCTCAAGTAGAAGGAGTGGAATTTGAAGAAAAGTTTTCCCATGTTGCAGGAATTGAAGCTATCAAGATGTTTTTGGCTTTTGCATTCTGCAAAAATTTCAGAGTTTATTAGATGGATGTCAAATAAACTAGCGGAAGAATTTTATGTGGAGGAATGTAGTATTCAAGATATAAAATAATATGCAGAACATAAATATTTTAGTTAGAAATGGCAGAGAAGTAATGATATAATAAAAAAATTACTAGAATAATACCATAATAACTCCAGAAAGAGAACTTTGATTACTGATACCAATGTTCACATGCCTCTTCGAGGGGAGAACCTCCAGTAGAGCAGATCTCTATTACAATAATATCCAAGACAAGATATATCATACCCTCTACTTCTATTTATACTCTATCTATCCAAAAAAACAATCTAGAGGAAGATCCTTCTAGAAGCGAAAGCTTCTATTAAGTCTTCTTACATTTGACTTATTCTTCTTTACTGCTAGGCGTTATTAATATTAGCCTTTATTACATGGAATTATATTATTCTACCTACGTGAGGGGTTAGGGAGGTTAGGTCCCTAACAAGAAACCAAAGGGTTTTTAGTTGAATAACAAATATGATTATGTCTTTCGATTAAAGAAAGCCCGATATGGGCTAAAACAGGATCCAAGAGCTTGGTATTACAGACTTGACAAGTATCTACACCAGGAAGGTTTTAAAAAGGGAAAAACTGATAGACACTTATACATCAAGGTTGAAGGTAATGACCTATTAATTATTGTAGTATATGTTGATGATATTATTTTTGGTAGTAACATTGAACTAATGAGTAAGAAGTGTGTAGTTTCAATGTAAGAAGAGTTTGAGATTTCCATGTTAGGATAACTCTCCTTCTTTCTTGGTCTACAAATTCATCAATCACAAAGAGGAATTTTCATTTCTCAAAGTAAATATCTCAAGGAAATCTTGAAGAAGTTTGGCATGGAAAACTACGCACCAATGAGCAGTTATGACTACAAGTTTCAAACTCAGCAAAGATGACTATGCTCCAAAAATATATCAAATTATGTACATTTCTATGATAGGAAAATTACTCTGTCTCATAGCTTTAAGGCCTAACATCATACAAGCAGATGGTTTGGTAGGAAGATTTCAAGAAAATCCTAAGGAAACGATTGTTCTTGCAGTTAAAATAATATTTAGATACTTGTGAGACACTGTTGATTATGGCTTGTGGTATCCAATAGATGCAAAGCTCATTCTCAAAGATTATACTGATGTAGACTAGGAAGGAAGTATTCATGATAGAAAACGAACTTGTAGAGGAACATTTTTCCTTGGCATATTTTTAGTGTCCTGGATCAATAGGAAACAAACTTCCATTTAACTCTCTACAGCTGAAGCTGAATATATAGCCACATTATCTTGTTGTACTCAATTTTTGTGGATTAAAAAAAATCTCAAGGATATTCAAGTTCCCTGTGATCAACCTGTTTCCATCATGTGTGACAATATTGGTTATATTAATCTCTCTAAAAACCCTTTTAAACGCTATAAGAATAATCATACCAATCAAATATCATTCTCTTAGAGAACAAGTTCAAGATGATGTGGTCAAATTCGAGTATGTTCCCTCAAAAGAGTGGATTGTAGATATTTGTTCCAATCCATTACCTAGAGAACCCTTTGAGTATCTCAGATAGAATTTGGGGATGATATTGTCTTCCTGTCTTCAGTAAATAACATAGTTCACTACATTGAAAAGTTCCCCACTCTTTTTTCTATCAGGGAGAAGTTTTCTTTTGTGGAGACGCACACAATTGAAGTTTGCAATGGATATCGATGGTATTCTATTTAAGGATGGTTATGTGTGTGAAACGAGGTATGGAGGAAATAATATCCAAAGACTCTCTTTGTCATTGATGTCAAAGGGGGAGAATAAAAAAACCCCAATGTTGATGCACATTGAAAGGGGGAGCATTTTTAGGATATTAATTTGGAAGTTATGCACATTGAAAGGGGGAGTAGTTTAGAATATTGATTTGGCAATTGCGCACATTGAAAGGGGGAGTAGTTTAGCATATTGATTTGGAAGTTGCGCACATTGAAAGGGGGTATCTTAGCATAAAGGCCATTCTTTGGAAGTCACCTTTCATAAAAGAGATAAAATCCCTTTTGGTTTCCATCAATGACAAAGGGGGATTTTGTTGCACATATGTTTTCATTGATGTCAAAGTGATCATGGACATGGTCAATTATAACATAGAAGGTATGGCACAAAGTATGGTGCACAAACAAAGTAAGTTGTGAAAGGATGAAAACATAAGTACACATAAGGTTCGAAGGATGAAATAATCAATAGTGTAGAGATGGTTCAATGGTGGAGAATAAAATATGTAGGGTGATTTAAACCAGTGTGATGAATGGTGGAGTGGATTTTACTAAGATGAAACTAGTGCGACGTAATGTACTACGATGGATTTTGTGCACAGAAAAAAATTTGCAAGGTTCCTTGAGCCAGTGCAACAAATGGTGCAGTGGAGTGTGATGGAACGAAGCTCATGTGACAAGTGACGAAGTTGAATCCGACGGGAGGAACAGAGTGACTAGGTGAGCACACTGGAGGGAAAGTGTGACAAGATGAAGACTTGTGACTTGAGCCTTGGGATCTTATTCTATCTGCGTAGTAGGTACTATATAGACTAGAATGTGATTTGTTGTGTCATTCACGAGGATATTCTCTGATAAGACTAAGTTTTGTTGTTGTAGATGAGTTAGAGCTCATTCGTAGGAAGATTTGGTCTATTTGATTTAGTCAAAGAATTTCCAACTGTAATTGGATCTTGATATGGTCAATATTTGTCCTCAATATTATCGTCATGCATCCACATACTTTATTTATACATAAGTGTAAATGACAAGACTTTGATCTGGTCAAGATTTGTCCATAACATAAATGTCATGCATCTACATACTTTATTTTGATATAAGTGTAACTGATGGGACTTTGATCTGGTCAAAATATGTCCACAATGTAATTATTATGCATCCACATACAAGAAGGGGGACTTAGGCACAAACATTATAAATAAGGATTCACTTTGTTTGAGTTAAGTGCAGATGAAAAGAAAAGAAAAATGACCTATAATTGTTCAATGAAATTGAAATAGTGAGTTATCAGATTACCTTTTGTAGATAAAGGTCGAGTTCTGAAATGATTTTTTTTTAAACCTAATTCAAGGTGGCAGGGTGGTGTGAGGCTGAGTTAAAGCTCATTGAGGATTGGTGTCCTCATTATCTATGACAGGTTGGTTCCTGACAGGATTGGTTTCCTTATTGTTTGTGATAGGTTGGTGCCTGAGAGGATTGATGTCCTCATTTTCCACAGGTGGGTGCATGTCAAGATGAAAAATTGTAAATTGTAAGTTGATTCTTGTAGAAGAACATAAAGAAAGATGTCATGTGGTTTTCTCCCACATTGGGTTTCCATGTAAAAATTCTTGTGTAATGTGTTTTCTATGTTGTATTTTGTGTTATGCATGTATTGTTGATTAAGTTAGCACTTCTAAATAACTTTAATTTTTGAAAGAAAAGAAAATTGAGAAATATGATACAATATTGATTCACCCCCCCTCTATATATTGATGTAATTTATAACAAGGAATATAATGTAATCGTATAAGGGTGGATGGGAGGTGCAAGGTATAAGGAACTTCTGAAATAAAACATATTGTGAACTGAAGGAATGTGTTGTGATAGCAGAGACAGAGCAACGATCTTATGCAAGTGAAATCTTGAGGGAAGGATAATATTTGACATTATTGATAGATTGAGGAGATTGGTGTCTCCAATAGGTTGGTGCCTACATATTGCTGAGTTGGTTCTCAACTAAGGGGATTGGTTTCTCTTACAAGTTGGTGCCTACAAACAATGTTGAGTTGGTGTTCAACTAAGGGGATCAGTGTCTCCTATAATTTGGTTCCTGAAAACACTGTAACAATAGGTTGGTTCCTACATGATTATATAAAATAATTATTTTGTGGTTTTCTCCCATTTGGGTTTCCATGTTAAATGTCTTTGTACTATGTATTGTATGGTTGTGTTTTTATCTTTAACTAGTATAGTTGGTAAATAAACACATTAATAAATATCTTAAGAAAAGAAAAAGTAGTCTTATATTGATTCACCCCCTATTGCTATAAATAAGTGTTCCAAAAATTGGTATCAGAGTGGGTTCCTTCAGAAAAAATCTAACCACTATAAGGTGAATCCCTGCAGTAAAAATGGATAAACACGAATCATTTTCCACAAACAAAGATCCATTATTTGATGGATCAAATTATGTCTTCTAGAAAATAAGAATGAAAACCTATTTGATGTCACTCGGGTTTGAAATTTAGAGTGTAGTTGAGAATGGTTACACAACCCAAACAACTCCACTTGTAGACACAGATGGAAATATGCTCAATAATAATAATTATAGGGAAAAAATGCAATTATGTGTGGTCTAGAAGAACCATATTTGTCAAATTCATGTATTTTCATTCAACAAAGGAGATGTGGTACAAGTTATAGAACATATTTGAAGGAGATGAGAAGGTCAAGAAGGAAAAACTACAAACCCATAGAGGAAAATTTGAGACCCTTAAGATGAATGAAGAAGAGAATATTGCATCTTGTTTCCTTCATGTAGATGAGATTGTCAACACCATCATAGGAATGGGTGAAGAGGTTAAACAAACCATCATTGTGCAAAAAGTGCTTAGAAAACTTCCCTCAATATTTAATCCCAAAATATCTTCTCTTGAATAAATAAAGGACTTAGACAATATGGAAATGGATGAGTTACATGGAATCCTCACTGCATATGAAATGAGAATAGAACATGATAAGCGATAAAAACCATCAAGAAAGGAAACAACCTTGAGGCATCAAAGAAGATAAAGATAGAAGAATACAAGACAAGTGGTGAATCATAGTGAATCAGACGCAAAAGAATCTAACTTTGTCAAAACTCACAAGAAGGGGACATGAAAATACAAAGGTAAGCTTCCCTTCAAATGCTTTAATTGTGGAGAAGTAGGATACTTTACTACTAAATGTCCTTATGAAAAGATTAGAAATAGCATTGTAAAAGAATATTCTAGTTTCAAAAGGTACAAGAAAGGTAATACTGAAAAGAGGAGAAATTTCTATATACAAAATAAGAATCTATATACTAATGAAGAAAATAGATCATCTGATGATAGTGATAGTGAAATAGAGGAAATTCTCTTTATGGGTTTAGAAACAAAGACTAATGTCCTAGAAAATGGAAATGAAGACCCAAAAGAAGAATACAATCCTTAGATTGATGCAGAAGTAGATCTTGAAGGAGAGATCATATGTGCTCTAAATGAAATAGAGAAACTGAGGAACAAGAAATAAATACTAAAGGAGCATATGAATAGTACAAATAATAAATGCTCGAAATAAAAGAAAGTTCTGATGAAACTAAAACTATCATCATCAACTTAAAAATTCAAGTAGAAAAGGAAAAGAGAATTAAAGAAGTCTTTAGAGCCTAACTAAAAGAAAAGGAAGATATATGAAGGAATCTAGAATCATAAATAGTTTATCTAAGAAAGGAGTTGGAAAGATCACATACCAACATGAAATTTGAAAAGCGCTCTACAACCTTGAATGAAATACTAAACTTCCAAAGATCAGCTTTTGAAAAAACTAGTCTTGGTTACAATGAAAAGAAGGAAGATGATAATGAAGAAGCCTCAACCTCTTCAAAGAATTAAAGTGAAGAAATGGCTAAGAGTTATGTTGATATACTCAAAAAATATATCAACATTGAAGACAATAGGAAGGAAGAACAATATGTCCGATAGAAGAGAAATCTTCCTCACAAGGACATAATCAGGAAGACTCTCCCACCAAGATGGAATCATACAATTAGATACTGAAATTATTTCTTTGGCTATTGTTATTCTTGCAATTTTTTTGGGCATAAAGCAATAGATTTTAGAACAAATATAAGAGGTGGTTACATGAGGAACAACAACAAATATACCGATGGATTCTCAAGGATAAATTACAACTCATTTTCCTTGTTGTTGAACTATAACATTGTATGTTATAACTACAACAATTATGAGCATATAGAAATTTTATGTAGAAGTGATTTCAGAAAAAATCAGAATGAGGAAACCCCAACAATCATGGAAAGAAATCAGGAACAAAAGAAAGAAAAATCCCTATTCATTCAAGTTTCACTTCATGCACAAAACAATAATGATAAGTGGTACATTGACAGTGGGTTCTCTAGTCACATGACATGATATAGAACAAAGTTTATCACCCTGAAGAAAAATTAAGGCAATGTTACGTTTGGAGACAATGTCGGTTCAAAGATAGTTGGAAAGGGCACTCTCAGTCTTGAAAATGGAAGAGATAAGGTTGAAAAGGTTATTTGTGTTGAAAATTTGAAACATAATATTTTTAGTGTAAGCTAGATGTGTGACCAAGGACACATTCTTACTTTTGACTCCAAAGAATGTGATATCAGAAAACCAAATTCAGGCAAGTAGGTTGCAAAATCAATCATGACCCCAAACAATGTATACATTCATGATGAAATCAATGGAGAAAAATGAATCATGGGGTAGATAGATAAAAAATTACTATGGAATAAAAGAATGGACCATATGAATTTTGAAAACTTGGTAAAAAATAGTACCAAACGAGAAGTAAAAGGTATTACAATTATCACAAAACCATCAAGAACTATGTGCAAGTAGTGCTAGCATGAAAAATAATCAAGGGTGAGATTCAATACAAAGGAATACGCAACATCCAAGCAATCAGAACTTATGCATACAGACCTTTGTGGACCAACAAGAAAAAAATATTGCAAGGAGAAAGATACTTTATGTTTCTCATTGATGATTATACAAGAATGAATTGGGTTACTTTTCTTAAAAATAAATCTAAGGCATTTGAGAAATTTAAAGCATTCAAATCTTTAGTTGAGAATGAGACTGATATGAAAATCAATTTTTTAAGGTTAGATAGTGGAGGTGAATTTACATCAAATGAATTTGAAGAATTCTATGAAGATCATGGAATAAGAACATAGTATGTAGATGGAAGAACTCTTTAACAAATGGAGTATTTGAAAGGAAAAATAGAAATGTACAAGAAATTGCCAGGACAATGATAAATGAATAAAAGTTATTAGATAATTTTTAGAGGGAAGCAATTTGCACTGTTGTCTACATTATAAACAGAGGGAAAATTAGATTCAAAAATAACAAGATACCCTATGAACTATGGAATGGTCAACCAACATCTCTCAATCACTTCAAAATATTTGGAATCAAGTGTTACATCAAACAAGATGATGATGATATAGGAAAACTTGAATCAACAACGAATGAAGGAATTTTTCTTGGATATTCATCAAGAAGAAAATCCTATAGATGTTACAACAAAAGAATGCATAAGATTGTTGAAGGTGTTAATGTCATAATAGATGAAGAAATACCACACAAAGACAAAAGGGAAGTATAAGAAATAGATTACAACAAAGAGGAAGAAGAAGACCAAGATACACAAAAACCGTTAAGATTTGTGTAGAAAAATCATCCAGAAAACTTAATTATTGGTGATAAAAATGTTATGACTCAAACTAGGAGAAAAATGGAAAGTAGTTATGAACAGGTAAATATCCCCTTACTGTCCAAAATAAAGCTTAAATTCCTTGTATAAGCCAACAATGATCAACATTGGGTGTATTCTATGGAAGAAGAGTTAAACCAGATTGAGAAAAATTAGACACGGGAACTTATCCCAAGACACAAAGATAAAAATATGATTGGTACAAAGTGGGTATTCATACATAAGTTGAATGAAGATGGAAAAGTAGTAATAAATGAAACAAGATTGGTCTATGAAGGTTATGCTCAAGTAGAAGGCATTGAATTTGGGGAAACCTTTTCTCTTGTTTCAAGACTACAATCCATTATAATGTTTTTGGAATTTGTAAGCTTCAAGAATTTTAAGGTTTATCAGATGGATGCCAAGTAAACATTCTTAAATGGAGATTTAGTGGAATAAGTGTACATTGAACAACCTAAAGGATTCTTATTATCAAAAAATGAAGAATGTGTTTGCATATTGAAGAAAAAACTTTATGGATTAAAGAAATCTCCTAGAGCATTGTATTCAAGACTTGACAAGTACTTGCAACAACAAGGTTTCAAAACAGGAACAACATATAGCAATATTTACATCAAAATAGATAGTGAAAATATGTTAATCATTGTAGTTCATGTGGATGATATCATTTTTGGAAGTAATGTTGATAGAATGAGCCAAATGTTTGCAGGATAAATGAAAAAATAATTTGAGATGCCCATGCTTGGAGAACTATCCTTCATCCTAGGATTGCAGATTTATCAAACCAACAAAGACATATTTATTTCTCAAAGAAAATACATCAAGGAAATGTTGAATAAGTTTGAAATGGAAGACTACAAACCTGTCAGCACACCCATGGTCACTCGTTGTAAACTAAGAAAAGAGGATGAATCAAAGTAATCTAATCCAACTATGTACAAATCTATGATAGGAAGCCTACTATATGTGACAACTTCAAGGCCACATATAATGCAAACATTAGGGTTATTTGGAAGGTTTCAAGATGCACCAAAGGAAACACATGTGTAGGAAGTAAAAATAATATTCATATATTTGAAAGGCACATTGGACTTTGGTTCATGGTATCCCATAGGAAAAGAATTTACTCTGATAGCTTACACAGATGCATATTGGGAAGGAAGTGTGGATGATAGAAAGAGCACGAATGGTGGAAAGTTAATTATGGGAAAAAGTCTAGTGTCCTGGTTCAAAAAGAATCAATCATCAATTTCTCTATCTACAACAGAAGTAGAATACATTGCAGCAATAGCCTACTATACACAAGTCCTCGAGATGAAACAAACATTTAAGTACATTTGGGTAGAATACAATTAGCCAATATAAATACTATGTGACAATGCTAGTGCGATAAATATATCCAAAAATCTCTTTATGCATTCAAAAACAAAACACATCCCAATCAAATGCCATTTCTTAAGAGAGAAAGTCACAAAACAAAATTTCAAGCTAGAATATATCAACACAAAGGAACATATTGCTTATATATTTACAAAACCTCTTCCTAGAGAAGTCTACGAGTATCTTAGACAAAAATTAGGGTTTGTATATGTGCCATCCACTCACTGAAGAACTACAAGAGGAGCACCCATTCAGGGGGAGTTGCAGAACAAAAAGAAGGTGGTTTGTTGCAGGGATGATTTTAGGGGCTAAATTTCGCTCATGGGATAATTTTCCATGGTTTTTCCAAAAATGAGATTCGTTATTTTAAAAATGATTTTCCCAAATTCTAAATGATAAAATTATTTTACCTTAAAAATCGCCAAAAATTTATAAAAACTATATAAAATACTTAGAAATTTGAAACTTTTTTTTTAAATATCGCCAAACATTTATAGTTGACATATGAAGGATTAGTAATATTCGCCAAGGTTTCTACATTTTAAAATAAATTTTCATCCTTAAAATCATCCTTGGTTTGTTGTAGAATAGAGAATAAAGAGTACTAAGAAAGGGGGAGAAAATCCCTCGGTCATTGATGTCAAAGGGGGAGATTTATAGAAAGAGAGACGTGTAGGAAGCAGAGGAGTACCCAAATAATAAGTATTTACATCAATGATAAAGGGGGATTTTGTTGAAAATAATGTTGTCATTGATTTCAAAGACATGGGGAGACTATGAATGCCTCTATGTGTGCATTGTGCTAATGAGTTTTTTCATGTCTACCCTATGTGATTGAAGGTGAGAGGACTGTGTGTAAACAATTAATCCAAATAAGTTCAAACTAGACAGAGAGGACTAAAATCTAGCAGTGTTTTCCTGCATGTGGTTTGCTAAAATGATTATCTCTGTTTGATGTCTTGTTTGTACAAGAGGTATGAAAAGAACGAGAAAAACTAGTTAAAGAAGAATCTGAGGAACAAGATCTGATTTGGGGAGACTGCTAAAACCTAAGAACAAATTGAGGAAGAACTTGAATTAACTAGGCCAACAAATGCATGATGTATTTCTAAATTCCATACAGAGGTACAAGGAGATCAAGATGAACCTGTTGCAGATATGAGCAACATTGAGATTATAAAAGAAGGTTTGGTTAACCAGAACACAACAAACTACGATAAAGGATTTAACCCACATCCATTGGGAAAATCATGTTCAAAGGGTTTATAATGAAAAGGTGTTATAAATTGGTTTAAATGAAAATGGGTAAGCCATAGAACCATACGTGTGAAGTTAAATTTTATCATGTAGAATGATGGACTCGGGAGAATGATGGACCTTCTATCTCCAGAGATCAATGGTTAAGATCAAGGGATCGAGGTGGGATACCCATTAAATGATCTCATATTCCACATCAGGACCATGTGTTAAGTAAGACGAGTGCCACATCAGAGGGAGTCTATGTCAGTACCACACCAGGGACATAGCAAGAAACTCTTTAGAGGCCATGTGTAGTGCCACATGTCAAGACATGTATCGATGTCACATCATCTAGTAGACATGTAGAATAATTCCACATGGAATCCATCTCATCTACAACATCAACACAATGGATCAAAAGAAATAGATTTGAGTGTATGTATAGATTTCGAAAAATTGAGTAAGTATTAAGAAAAACGTGGATTTCCACAAAGCATAAAAGAATCGGGAGTATGTGAAGGAATAATGAAATGAGCATGAACCCATGGACCCGCGGTAGTATTTTGAAAATTGACTAAGTATCAAGAATGAATCGTTCAAATGGAGATGTCTCACGGAGTGCAATGAATTATAATAAATCATCTAAGTATGATGAATCAGTCGGATGAATGAGATCACAATCATAAAAAAGTGAATTGGGAAAATTTCGTAGACTCGTATCCTATGGTGATATCTTGAAAATTTATGAAGTATAGAGAATGAATTGAGGAAACAGAGATGCCATAGAGGAAGGTAAATTATGAAAATTTGTTTACGTATAGGTGTAAAATGAGTATGGTGGGACATGAAGGTGTAATTTGGTGGCCATGGAAGTATATATAGAAGAAATGATGAAGTAAACCATCAAGATAACATATCAACCATTATCATCGTTGATGGTCGGTGAATGAGATCAACGACTGAGATTTAATTGATAAAATGATCAAAATACGATTGTGCATTGTGGTTTCATGATGTGGTTTGTTGGACAACAAACATACCAATGATAAAGATTAAATCCGAAGGAATGATCAGACGGTTATAGAATGATGAGGCTCATGTAGTGTATTTTGATAGACGGTGAATGAGATCAATGAATGAGAATTGATCAGGTACCAGATCCAACGGGTGATAATAAATGAGGTCATATGTGTGTTGTATTAGATAGTGAGAAGATAGAAGCTCAATATTAGATCAAATACAGATTGAATGCTAGTTGAGTGTTGAGGTTATGTTGCATATTTTGAGGGGTAGATAAAATATCAATGACCACTATTGATTCAAGGGACCGCATCTGATGATTGTTGAAAATCAAGGTTTATGATCTGTGTAGTGAACAAATAAGATGTGAATTAGGAGGAATTTGGGACCAGTTTCGAATGATTTTTGAAGTCCAAATTTTAAGGAAGAGATAAGCGATCTAGAGTAGACCTCATTAGCAGTATGTTTTTAGATATGTGGAAAAAACCTTGGGTGTATTCTCTATATAAATAAAAATGCTCAAATCCAAGTCAGTGAAGTGTGAAAGTGTGTGTGGATCATGTGAAGAGAAGCTATGAGGTTCTAAGGTCCGAGGATGAAAGGAAGATAATTTAATCATCTAAGGGTGGATGGGGGGTGGAAGGTATAAGGAACTTCTAAAATAAAGAAGATTGTGAATCTAAGGAATGTGTTGTGATCGCAGAGACATAGCAACAACCTTATGCAAGGAAAAGATTTGACATTATTGATAGATTGAGGAGATTGGTGTCTCCAGTAAGTTGGTGACTACATATTGCTGAGTTGGTGTCTCCATAAGTTTTCTCCCATTTTTGTTTCCACATTAAATGTTTGTGTACTGTGGATTTTATGGTTGTGTTTTTATATTTAACTACTATAGTTGGTAAAGAAACACATTCATAAATTTTATAAGAAAATAATAAGTAGTCTTTTATTGATTCACCCCCCTAGTACAAATAACTGTGCCAACCATTTTCACAAGCATGAATCCCGAAGACCATTGGAAATTACATTTAAGAAACTTCTTTTACATTTTGGAAACTTCTTGTTGAATCCTTCACATCCCAAAGGTTATCGAAATTTACCAAGGCCATCATAATGAGTTGTTCTCAGAAGTTATCATCTCGGGTTCACGTGAATTTACATTTTAATTTTTAGATTAAAATTTGGGTTATATGCTAATGCTGGGGAATATTTTAATATTTTTATTATCTTATTAATTAATTTTCATTTTACATAGATTCTTTTATTTAATTTTTGTTTCTTAATTTAGTATCATTAATTGGCCAAAACTATTACATGATCCCTAGGTCCTATGCCTCCTCTAGTTCCTTACACAAAATAAGTAAAGGAGGGGGGACAATATAAACCATTCTTACTTGAATTTCCTAATGCATGTTGTATAATGTTTTAAGGTCAAAGATCGATGGTTTAGATTATCCCATGAGTTTATCAAGGTATATTGAGTGTCAAACTTCAAACGGTCATATATTGAGCTACAAGAGTCCAAATAAAGCATAGGATACCTTGTTGGAAAGTTACCGAGTAAGATAGTGAATTGGAGGGGAAATCCAAGACAAAATGGTGATGAAAAATCCCATAAAACACAAAGAATAGAAGGTCATGAATTTAATTAAAAAATGGGTTGTGCAATGTCCATGTAGTCATATCTTGAGCTACTAGAGTCAAAATCAGACATGCAAGAGCACATTGGAAATATGAAGCAGAGAAGAAGAATATGTAATCATTTTATTCACCAAATTGACACCAAAAATTCCCAAGAAAATTCGAAGAACATAAGAGGATACAATCCAACAGAGCCAAAAATATTTTTAAATAAATATCAATCATGAACAACCTTAAGGAGAGACTAACTAATCATGAGTCATTTTAACTTTTTTTTATAAGTCTTATCTATTCATTTACAAAAATGTAGGACAAATTCAAAGTGTACAATGAAAAAACAATGGGAAATGAAATGAATAGTCACAAGAACTCAAGAGTCTCTCTTATTTTATAAAAGAAAACTCATTGAATGTAAAGGGGTCATTTTCCCATCGTTTGATGGTGATACTATTATCTCAGCAATGAAGACCAAACGACATTTCAAGATCATAAATGTTGTCAAATGCGTTCACAGAGTACTCTGTCGATTTGTTTGTTATTTAAGTTTTACTGAGTGCTTGTCATATGAACTATTTCTATGTTCAATATTTGGAATATTTATGTTGTTATGATTTCTGATTAGTACAAGGATGATGTTATAGGTCTCATATACAACTATTTGTGATTATATTTGCAATATCATTGTTTTAACATATTGTTGACTGAGATGAACTTTTTCTACTGTCAAAAATATTATTTTAAATTGTATTCATCTATTAGTTTTTCTCCTGCATAGGACAGGTTAGAAGTAGTTAGATTAGTTAGTTTAATTTTGTTTTAGAGTAGATTTAGAGTTAATTAGAATTATTTGGGGGATAGTTCATTATCTTTCCCTCTTTTCTTCTTTTAATTCATAGTGGTAACCAAACCCACATACTGGTGAGAAACACCACCCCAAACGAGAGTAGATCTAATTGGGACCTACAATTGGGAGTTCTCCCTTACCTTCTTGACATACCATTTGGATCCATCAACAAAAATTGCACTATAAGGAGGGTCATATGACAAGTTGATCCCGAGGAGTCGTTCTTATTAATTTTCTTTTTAATTACTAATGATTCCTTCTCATATCCCTTTATGGATATTTTTTTCTAGTTCTATACCTCTTAAAACTCCTAGAAATATTTTTTTATCTCTTGTCTCAAATTAAATTTGATGGGGGAGGGTGAAAAATATGCATCTAAACATGCTTTTCAATTCTGGAATTTTTTTCTTCTCAAAATATTTCTCATGAAGGTATCATTTGAAGGTTGTTCACTCTCACTTTCGCAAGATGAGTCAAGAGTTGGTGTGAAACTTTGTTGGTTTCCTCTATTCACACATGGCATCAGTTAATGCATGGATTTTGGCATAATTTTGAGAATTACACTTATGATGAATTGTGTGCAAAAATATCATAGCTTAGGAAGAACAAATATGAATCTCTTAAATAATTTCTTATTAGACTTATGCATCTTTTCTATAGATATCCTTTGCATGATAGGACCTATGTCAATGATTTTATTCTTCATTTAACTTGTCTTACTAATGAAATAGATTATCCAGAGGATGAAAAATTTGAATCATGTCTTAATTCTAGTTTACATGTTAATTTGGATTCACATGCACATGGTGAAAATACTAATGACTTCGTTGAACATCGTGTCTAGATTTTTCTTTACTATGGGAGATATATATAAGGGAGATAATTATTTTTCAGAAGAAAAATATGTATCCTCCCACCATTCCATTCCTCCATTCATTCCTTGTGATGAAAAAAAAACCTCTTGGGTAGAAAATTCGAGTTCATATTTTTTTGTAGCTGACCAAGAGGAGGGTCTTTCTACTAATAATGGGACACTTCCAGTCACACTGTTGGTTATGTCAGGTTCTCATTATCCTATCTCATATTTTCCATCACATGAAATGGAGGAGGAAGCTATGGATCAAAACATGAATGTTGACTAGTGTGTTAATGAAGAAAATATGGACACACATGACATGAATCCTTCCTCACCCATAGATAAAGTGGAATTAATTTCCACTGATCTAAGTTGTTGTGTTTTTATAATCTCTCCTAGTTTAACTGAGATAGATGAAGAATGTTTTCCTATTGTTTCTATATTAGTTATTGAACCTTCTTGTTCTAAATATTCTTACATTTTGCTCCTCTCCTCCTCTAATCGCGGGCATTTTTTGAAAGATATTTATGATTCTCATATCTTGCAGTAGCAAGACAATAACGTTGATCATTTCACTTAAGTGGAAGAAATAAGCATACAAGAAATAATTCCTTTAGCACAATAATCCATTTTTTGCTTAGAAGAGGAAAATAATGTTGAGGAAGAAGGTGTTGTTTGTGGAACCATTTATAGTGTGGAGCCTAGAGACTCACAATAAGTCACCATTGTGCTTAAGGAAGAGGAAATACCATTCAAAGAAGCACATTTTGAAAATGTTTTTTGTTCAATAGAGGCTTTTCATTCTCTTAATTCTTCTACTTATTATTTTTTATATCTATAGTTCAATATGGCAGGAAGCCACTCATTATCCTATTCAAATAAATTATGTAGGTCCAACCCCTTTTGAAGTACTTTATGGTGGTAATGTGCATATGGAAGATAGGGAGGATAAGACCCCTTCTAATGAACTTAGTAATCCTATGCCTTATCAACCTTTTTCATGGGATGAAGGAAATGTTGTCACATGTGTATATCAGAACATGCCTTATTTTGTGTCATCTTCATTTTTTAATAATAGAGAGTATTCTTATTCAAGTAACCATTTAGTTGAGATTGTTGACATTAGTGGGTTCCACCTTTGTATTAAATATTTTCCCTATACCATGGTGGTTGTTAATCCATGCATATCATTTGATCCCACTAATTTATCTCTAGTTGATGGTTGCTTGAAGTATGATCCCAAGGAGGCTTGTCAAAACAATGAGGCACTTCGGTCTACACTGATGGTTATGTCATCCCTCATTATTTTGGCTTGTATTTAGGGGTTAACAAGTATATTAGCATAAATATTCTTTCACCAAGTACATTTCACGCAGATTCTATACATGGTTCTCATTTGGTATGCTACTTTCCCTTAAACTCCCTCCGTCAATTCTATGATACTCATGGCATATTTTATGACATAATTGAAGCATGGTTGGAGGGTTCTTACTTTGCTAATTTTTCCATCAATTTCACTGTCACATATTTAATATGGTGGAAAGACTTTTTCATGTTTTAATTTTTCCTACTTTTAGTCTATTTTTACTCCAAGTTCTGTTACTAATTTGTTGTGATGAACATATGCTTGCAGGATTGGAATTACATGGATCGCTATATTGACATTATGAATTTAAATAGTTCATTCTTTTCATCCAATGTAGTGTAGGATAGGAGTAGGATAAAATAGGATAGTATCTTTTCTTTGCATAGTTTAGTTTCGATTTTTATTTTTTGTAATTATTTGTTTTTTCCTTTTTTTTTTTTAATTATTATTGTTGGTTGAACAATAAAGGCATTTCTCAATGGAGAAATAGAAGTATTGCATGATAATTCTTCCCTTGAATGGATTTTTGAGTAAAAAATTAGTTTTGATATGGGAAAAACTTGTTTTGTTTCATTCTCAAAACTTTCTATGTCTTGGGGTGTTGGACACTTGGGCTGACCCAGGTTCTGATCTCAAAGGTTTCCAACAAAACCCACAAACTATCGACCCTCCTGGTAAACCAGAAGACAACGCCACACAAAAAGTGCACAACATAGTCTCACCCGAGATAACTTTATGGGGGACTGCAATACTCAGGTGTTTGCAGTCAGGGAAGGGATTGGGACTATATTTTGTTTTGTTTCCTCATGCATAAAAAAATATTATCCATTCATTTAAATCTAGTATTCATTCATTAAGAAGATATGAATGCATGTTTTCATAATATAAGTTAAGAATTCATTATTTAAATCATAAACACCATAATAGTAAAAAAACATTCATGACACATTAACACAATAGATTTACCGTGGTTCACCCCCTGGGGCTACATCCAAAAATATTTGTCTCTTATGCTATTTTATTCATATTTATACAAATTCTAAGTTGTGAGAATTACATTCTTCAGGCTTACAATAAAAAAGGAGGGTAAGTACCCTTTGTGAGGCGGACTAGAGCACACCAAGATCCACATCCTGTGACCTAAGCCTAAAAAACTATCTCATTTAGACCCAAAACTATTATCTCATTTTCCAATCAACCAACGAACAACCTCTACTAGACCTCCTAGGCCTTATTTATACTAAACTATTGGCTTATAGACATTACATTCAAAACCAAAACCCTAACCCTAACATGGATAGGTTTTCCTGCATGTGCACCACGTTGATTTTCCTTCATTTTCTACATGCTTCTTTTCCTTCCTTTTCTACATGCTGCTTTTCCTTCCTTTTTTGCATGCCAATTTTCCACCACATATGGTGCGCACTCCAAAATATGATTCTCTTTCCCAAAATAACCCTACACCAACAGGCCCCCAACACTAACATGTGGCTAGTCCCTAGCCACTCAGCCTTAGTTTACACTCTAGATGGCTAGCTGCAACTCGTGAAACACCTTTGAAAATTGGGTGAATTTCTATCTAACCTATGTGCTCTACTCTGCCATATTTTCCATGCTCTATGTTATAATGTGTTATTCCAGCACTACTCTGCATTCTGCATGTATTTTCTCAATTTTCTCCTTCTTTGCTTGCATTTTTTCGATCATCCCCTCTGCTTCCTACTATAATGGCTCCAATTGAGCCTGTCTTGCTTTCTTGTTTTCATGTGTAGCCTTCAACTCTTTCTATAGGGTATTCATATCCTATGCACTCCCCATCCTCTCTGCGATGGTTATTTCCTTCAATTTTTTCTTTGAATCCTGAATTTCGACAGTTATCTTCTTCTGCTTCTGGTCCAGTTGTTGTATTTTATCATCTTCTTCCATGTTGGTCCACATTTGAGTAGTCTTATCATAAAATTATTCCATGACCTTATATTCCTACACAATATTGTCAATGTGTGTAGTGGCCTCCTGTTCTCTTTGATCTTTGACTTCTAGAGGTGTAGTAAGAGTCAATTTCTCTGTGATCTCTGTGATCTCCTGTTGATATCTCACCATGAGCTGCGCAATCGTATGAAACTTCCCTTCTGGTGTGACTTCCAACTCCTGCACGCAGTCTGGGATGATGTTATAGACTTTTTTCAAGCCCTTTTCCAATTTGTCTATGAACATTTTCTCCTCCTCCTTCTCCATGATCAACTGATCACATGTAGTTTGTATCACTTCTACAACCTTCCTTCCAACTTCCAAGTTGGTGGCATATGTGCAGGCTCTGGATTGGACTTCTTACATCCACTTGCTTGTAGTCCGTATAGGGCCTTTGTAGGTATATATGCCATAACCAAATCAAGTTGGTCTATGTCCTCAACTTCCTTATGTGTTGTCTCCTCATAAACTCTCATCATTTGTTGTGTGACCATGAAGGTGTCACTACCCTACACTATCTGAACTATTTCTTCATGTTCCTTCTAGGCAAGTGCTTGTTGTGTCTTCTCTGTATGTTATGTTGTAAATTGTTGCACTGTAGGAATATGCAACCTTTGTAGAGTATCATGGACTTCCAAAAAATTAGCCGTGATCTCTTCCCTTTGTGCCTCTGCTACGTGTACCACATCTTCTCCTCTGTCCTGGACCTTCTCTTCCACTAGCTCGACATCGTCCTCTGTAATTGTGATTACTGGAGGCTTCTTATGGTATTTCATTTTATTTCATGTTTCCTCCTCCTGTGTTGTAGTTGTCTTTATCTGTGAGGGTTGCACCATATTCTTCTTCTTTTGTGAATCCTCCTCTTCGAGATGAGAGGTTCTCCATTATTTTCATCTCCTTGGAATTCTTCCCTCGAAAATGCTTCCCTCTTCCTGGTTTTTTTTGTTGATGCACTACTTCCTTATGCTTGAGCGTGCTCAACAACCTTTCTGGTGTTGTCATCTAGAATAGTTGTCTTTGTCGATGTGCCTGCCTCTGTTTTGTCCTTTGGTTTAGCTCTTGTCTTTATTGTTGTCACCTTCCACTATGTGGGCTAGTCTTTGACAATCCATTCAATCTCTTCCCTTGAGGAGTAGTAACTCATTTCCAACCATTTTTTCTTTGGGTCCCTTGTATCTTGGATGCACATGTGATGTTTGGATGCCTTAAACCTGGAAATCCCTTCGTTCTCCTGGACCACCTCAACATGAATCCTCCACACATTTGCTATTTTTTGCTTCATGTCTTCCAGAAACATGGAAAACAATGAGTTGTTTTCTTGTTGATAACTATTTTCCTTAGATCTCCAGAGCGTTTCGTATATTGATGCATATCACTTTACCTTTCTTTCCAAAAACACTGAGAACTTTGGTTCCTTAAAACCTACCAAAGATATAATTATGAGGAGCCAGGAATCATGGAACCCAGTTCCATGATCCTGCGCATCCCTGTAGTCAATAAAAAATTGGTTTAATAGGTATGGCGCCCAGTTAAACATCACTCCTTTTGCGCATTGTGCAACTACTTCTATGACTCTTGTTTGGGCATGTTCCTTATTTCACTTCCTCAACATTTTTCAATCCATTAGCTTGCTGGTGAACCTCATCACAATGTCGTTGATATCTTTGATGACTATACCTTGGTTCCCCCTATTGGTTCCAAACTTCACTTTCACTATCTCAACAATTTCCTTTTCTCACGCTTTATTCTCCAAGTACTCTTCGGTTTGTGCGCCAATAGTGGGCAACATTGTAATATTGAAAATAAAATCCACATCAATGAGGAATGGCCTATACATCAACAAGATACCTCCATGTACCCTAGCCAGCTGAGGGGGGGGGGGGGTGAATCGGTAACACAACAATTATTTCAATTTTTCATTTATTAATGCAAACATAATTTTAACACAGTATTTTATCGTGGAACCCAATTGGGAAAACCACAAACCCTTTTCTATTAACTACAAAATTTGCTTTACATGTTACATAGAAGGAAGGTATTCTTCCTTTTAGATCAACACCAACTGATCAGGATGCACCCACACCCTAGTTCACCAACACCAACTGGTAGGAGGCTACAACCCCCTGCTTAGTCAGCTACAACTGACAAGGAAGCATCAACTCCCTCTGCAGGCACTAACTTTCCCTTGCACCACCCAACCACCCTTGATTTTTTGAATCTGGACAAGCTTCTGTATAGATTCTTTTACTGCATCTATCTCTGCTTATCTGATTTAATATATTCTTTGATTTAGACTGCAGACACATCCTTCTTATCAACACTCTTCCTTGATTATTTATTATTCAAATGGTGTGAGAGTGACACAATTGTGTCCCTTTATTTTGAACATCACACTTCTTCAATTAATTAATATTAATTACTTTTTATTTATTTTACTGTGAAGTTTTTTCATAAATTGATCATGGTCATGGATCAATTTCATCCTTTTAATTTGATCTAAATATCTACTATTATCGTAGTATCATATTTCTGCATAGGCGCTTCCTTCAAACCATTTCTATGTGATCACGGGCGTATAACCATGAGCTTATCAACTTTAGAAACTTATTATCTTTTTCCCGTATATCTCTTATTCCATATGACCAGTGGAGGTAACCGGATGCTAAGCCAAACAAGTTCTTGAGCGCTTTATCAAATCAATGGTCACGATTTAATATTCTGACGAGATGGACAAATCATGGGACTTCACCCTTTGGAACTTCGGGATTTCAACTTCTCAAACCTTCGAATCAGATCAGACGGTTTATTTCACGAAACCATATCAATGGTCAACTTTGATCCTTACACTCATCCTTTCACTACTAAATCCAATGGCTAGGACTTAATCAAGCATCGAGATGGATGGCCACCTTTTACTTTGGGTCTCCGGACTTCGGAGATTTAAAATCACAACCCCTTCTTTCCTCTGGAGTGATCACCTACTGAGTCAGGCATAAAATGGTGGAGACTGCTTGTTGTCAGTTAACGTTTCCACTTACACTATCCTTCCACTGTAGTAAATCGATTGTCTGGAAGATGTTTTTTAACATATCTTGATGGGGTCTTTTGTTGCGATGTCTCCATTCTCTCTTCTTCCTCAGAATCCTCTTGTTCCTGATACTTAGTCATTCCATATCCTTGTGGTTCATTTTTTATTGGTTTATCATAGGAATTATCATGGTGTTTTTGTCTCTCATTTACCTTTACATCTATACTTTCAACTATTTTGTTGAGTATTTTTTTGTAGCACTTGTATCCTTTACTTCTAGAGGAGTATCCTAACAAGATACCTTCATCATCTCTATAATTAAACTTGCATAAGTTATCTTCATTTCTTTTAATGTAGCATTTTCCTTAAAAAAACCTTGAAGTGTTTAATCGATGTTGTTCTTCCATGCCATAGCTCATAAGGGGTTTTATCATTGTTTACTCTTATGTTCACTTTATTGAGAATGGTAACAATATTTTGAACATATTCTCCCCAAAAGGTTTTAGGTACTTTTGATTCATCAAACATGGCCCTGGCCATTTTCTGGATTGTTTTATTCATCCTTTCTACTACTCCATTTTGTTGAGGGGTTATGGAAATAGCAAATTGTCTCTTGATCCCATGATTTTCACAATAACTATTGGATTCATCAAATGTGAATTATCCTTCTCTATCTCATCTTAGGAACTTTATTTTTAAATCCATTTCATTTTCTACATGTGCTTTGAAAATTTTGAATTTTTCAAAAGCGTCGAATTTATGCTTCAACAATCAAACCCAACTCATTCTTGTATATTCATCAATTAAAAAAAGAAATACTCCTCAAGGTTATTGTGTACGAGTGGGGCCATAGAGATATGTATGAATCAGCTCAATAAGTCAAGTGGTGGAGTGTTATCTTTTCTTAAATTGCACTCTTGATTGATTTCCAAACCGGCATGACTTATAGACAATATTCTCAGGTTTGGATATTTTGGGCATATCTCTCACAACATCTTTTCTTCCTAGCTTAACAATCTAATTAAAACTATGATGGCCTAGTATTTGTTCCATATCCATCTCTCATCAGTTTTACTAATGCAACATTTTTCTTTTCCTTCTTCTAGAACATACACATTTACTAAAGTTATGACTGCCTTGAAAACAGTCCTTCATGTATTTGCATCCATTACTTTACAACCTTTTGAATGAAAGAGAACATTGTGTCCTCCGTAACACATTTGAATTACACTCAAAAAGTTATGTTTTAGACCATCTACTTATGACACATTTTTTTCTTTGATCTTTCCCTTCTTATCTTCATCTTGTACAACAGTTCATTTTCCTCTAATTCTAGTTGGAGTATTGTTTCCAAAAGTAAAATTACCACCTTTTTCTTCAGTTAGGAATTCAAACTTACTCTTGTCTCATGTCATGTTCTTGGACCAATCATTGTCAATATACCATTGATTTTCTTGATTTTTGGCATATAGAGCCAATCCACAATTTTCTTTGTTTTTATTTTTCTTCCTCCAAACCTTGCTAAAATCTTCTTGTTTGTCTTGCTTGTAGATAGGTAGCATATTGATTCTGCATTCACTTTCCTTTTGTCCAAAATTATTGCATATGTGGCATTCGAGGTCATTTAATAAAGGGGAGAAGTAATTTTTATACATAGTCATTCGAGGTTTATTTAATCTCATTCCTACATTTATGTTAAAAGTCCTACAACTCACAGCCTTATGTCCAAAGTTGCCACAAGAGAAACAATATCCATAGAAAACATTTGTATGCCTTGGAAAGAAAAACTTACTTGTAGGTATTGTTCTTTGTTTTCAGCTTGATAAGATTCAGGCACATGTTTCTTCCTTGCTTCATATTTTTTTGCATACTTGGGCTGATCCCGTTTTGACTTCTTCTTCTTATCATCTTTTGATTTGTTAGGATGATTGTTGTTTCCCTTCTGAGCATTTTCATAACTTGTAGGCTCCTCACTAGTTCACATGTTGGTGCTTGATTCTCCTTGAACAATTTTTATACTTTCCTTATATATTGGCCCTATCTTGTCATATGGTGATCTCTGGTTGTTGATAATGTTATCTATATTTTTAGATCCTTTTATGAATTTGATTTGAGTTTTGTATTTCTCTAAATCCTTTCTCAAGGAAAATATTTTTGTTTCTAGTTTTTCACAGATGTTCTCTTTTTCTTTTATCTGATTCATAAATATTTATTCCCTTCTTTGGCTTCTTCTAGATGGATTTCTAAGATGACTATATCTTCATTGATTTCTTTTTATTTTTCTTTATAAAACTATAACTGTTATTTTATTATTCTATTATTTTTCTTGAGTCGGGAGATTTCTTCCAGAGCACTAATAAGTTCACCTTCCATGTCTACTATAGCTTCACACTCTTCTCTGTATGTTTTTTCTTGATAAGATTTGTGTTGTTCTAGAGCCATGAGAATATTTTCATCTAGAGTTTTATATGGCTCATATTCTTCTTCTTCAGTGTCTGAAGAGCTATTGCTATCCTCTTTTGAATAAAAACTATTCATTTTATAAGACTTTTTCTCCCTAGGTTTATCGTTGCCTTGTCTTTCCTTTTCATTGGTGTTTCTTTGTTTGAAAGGACATTTAGATGCAAAATGACCAACTTTACCACAATGGAAGCATTTGAATGGTAACATACCTTTATATTTTTTGGATCCCCTCTTTATTTTCCATACAAAGTTAGCTTCTTCTTCATTTCAGAAATGTTCCGATGAATCATGATCTTGAGATGGTGACAATTTAACTTATGCCTTGAAGACTGCATCCTTTAGATATGGTTTTTCTTTCTTTGCTCGCATCTCATAAGAAGTTAGAATTCCATAAATCCTTTCCATAGATATTTTATCTAGTTCATTCATTTATTATATAGCATAATCTTTTGCATCACGTGAGGGAAGAGATCTCAATACCTTCTGAACTATTATAGTTTCTTCAATATTCTCACCTACCCCTTTCATAGTGTTTACAGTCTCATCTACTCTGAGAAATAAAAATACAACATTTTCATCTTCACTCATTCTCATGATTTCAAATTGCATTGTGTAGGCTTGAATTTTGGCCAACTTTACTTTCTCGTCTCCTTCATAATTGTTTACCAGTTTGTCCCATATTTCCTTTGAAGATTCCAACTGCATTACTTTGACAAATTTTGTTTCTACAAGTCCTTCCTAGATGGAATTCATAGTTCTTGCATTACTGTAGTATTTTTTCTTACTAGCTTCATTAGTTGGAAGAGTAGTTGGAATTTGATAACCATCTACCTTAATCTGCCATATTTCCATATCAAGAGACATCAAGTAGCTTTTCATTCTGATTTTCTAAAATGAAAAATGTGTTTCATTGAATAGAGGAGGTATGGTTGAAGAAGAAAAATAATCTTGACTTGACATACTTTTTGTTTGATCTTCCTTTTGGATGGTAGGTTGTTATTGAAGGTACCTATTCTCAAATACCAATTTCTATAACTTACAACAATACTGAGAGGGGAGGTGAATTAGTATTATATCATTTTTCTTAATTTTCTTTCATTTGCAATATATTAAAGTTGTTTAGAAGTTCTTACTTAATCTACATTACATGCAGAACACAAAACACAACACAGAAAACACATTACACCATAAATTTTACGTGGAAACCCAATGTGGGAAAAAAACACAAAACATATTTCTTCATGTTCTTCTACAAGAACCAACTTACAATTTACAATTTTTCATCTTGCCAGGAAGCCACCTGTCGCAAATGAGGAAACCAATCCTCTTAGGAACCCACCTGTCATAGATAATTAGGGAACCAATACTCTCAGGAAACAACCTGAAATGAACAATGAGGACACCAATCCTCTCAAGCACCAACCTTTTGCAAATAATGACACTAATCCTCTCAGGCACCAACTTGACACAAATGAGGACACAAATCCTATAAAGCACCAATATATCACAAACAATGAGAAAACCAATCCTCTTAGGAACCAACCTATCACAAATAATGAGGACACGAATCCTCTCTGAGCTTCAACTCACCCTGGCACCACCCTACCACCCTAAATTTCGTTTAAAAAATGTTCTTAAAGAAATGGAACTTTCTCTACAAAAATTAATATTATAGTTTCATTGAACAGTTACAACTCCCTTTTCATCACTTTTTCATCCACTTTCCAATCGAACAAAGAGAATCCTTATTTATATATTTTTTTCTTAAGTTCCCTTTTCTATATGTGGATGCATAACAGTTACATTATGGACAAACTTTGACCAGATCAAAATTATTTCAGTTACACTTATGTCTAAATAAAGTATGTGGATGCATGAGAGTTACATTGTGGACATATTTTGACCAAATCAAAGTGTAGTTAGTTATATGTGGACAAACCTCTGTTCCAGACATTTTGACTAACTCAAACAAGCCAAACAATTCATTATCGTAGTAATTCACATTTTAGTTTACAAAGCATCTACTGCGTAGATAAAATAAGGGTACAAGACACAGATCACAAGTCTTCAACCTTTCTCACTGACCTTGCAACATACTCATCTAGTCTCCCCACCATATTATGACCTCTCCCTGGTGACTCCAATTTTTCACTCCTCTCGTCGCAGTCCACTCTATCACTCGTCTCTTTTCTCAAGGCACCCTATGATATTTCCACATATGTCGTCGCGTTGATTCACTCTATAGTCACGAACAAGGTAATTTTCTGTAGTCTAATTTACTTCTAAACTGCATCGTAGGTCATCCTCTTGTTCTATGTGCACTCCTGGTAGAGTCAATCCCTTGCATGATTTATTTTCTGTCATTGATCTTTTTGTCCTTCAATCGTTCTGCACACTTATTTTTTCAACCTTTCACAATTTCTTCTAGGAGTTCCATTTCATCTAGATCTACGATAGTGTAGTAGAAAGAATCCTTATGTTCACTTCCTCTTCCTGTGTGCCAACTTTGCACCATGTGGACATTAATGACAACATATTTTCAACAAAGAATCATTTCGTGCACTTCCTCCTTCTGTGTGCCAACTTTGCGTTGTATTGTATCTGTTCCATGTTGATATCAATGACAACATATGCTCAACAAAGAGAACCTATGATAGTTGTAGTTTTTGTGAGTTTTCTCCCTACATTTTATTAACCCTTTGTGCAATGAGTGAACTGCAAGTACTTCTAAGTCCTAAAATAAAATATTATCCCATATGACCATGTTCGATGGCTATCAAATTACTCTCCGTCGAAACATTGCTCCTCAGAGTGAAGTAATATGTAATGCAAATTTCCTATCTGATGAGCTAGTTCCAATAGAACTATCAAGATACTTTTTATTGGATTCCTCTCCATCGGAAAGGTTTAAACCTTGTGAAAAATATCAACTCTGATAGGATCCTCTCTGATAAAACATATTGTTTCATATAAATCCACTATACAATAAAGTGCTTATCCTGTGTCAACATGTCAAACTATTACTGTCTCAAAGAACTAGTCTACATGGTAAAAGTTGGATGTATGAAGTGGGTCCCTCATTTAACTGCCAACATAACATGGAAAACATCAATTTGATTATTTTTTACCTATCTAAGCATTTTAACCTCCCCGCAAGTAAGGCCTTGCCATATGAGCATAATTTTTGAGATGAGAATGTTCTCTTGATACCTTTCCATTGGAATGAGTACTAACTACAATACATCCTTATCTCCAATGGATCCTCTCCAATTACCTACTCTGATGACACTATCGATACCCCTCCATCATAATGATATTTTCACCTTATGTTTCCTCTCTAACGGTGAACTCCAATAAAGCTAATGTTAAATGTTGGAGTGTTGAAATAAACAAGCATGTTATGTATGTCGAGTAATAAGTGACACAATTAGATATATAACATCTCTTTCTAGCACATTTATCAATTGAAAAAAAATATTCCTTCAATACCTTCCCATCAGAGGGAAGGAGCACCTTGAGACATCCTGATAGAACATTTTGATAAAACCCCTTCATGGTAGTACTATCGGGGAAATTTTCATGTTTGATATACCATCCACTATGTGCCCGATACATGAATCAGAGAAGATCTGTACCTATGAGAGAATTAATGACAACACAATATTGCACCTAAACACAAATTTTCTTCTACTAAATTTTAATTAAAAAATATTTAGGGTAAATTAAGAATACATAACATATTTTTAAACCTAAATAACACTTCAATCGTATTCTATAAGTTTGTAAAAAGTTATTTTATGCATAATGTGACTGCTATCTAACTTCAAACCTATACCGAATTTCAGGATGACAGGTATATGAATAATTTAATTTCAATTATCTATATTGTTGTATTAGTCTGAGAAACTTATGTGGGTTTTTTCTATAATATAAATTGATAAAACACCACGGTGTGATTGAAAACCAGAGGAGGAAAAAAACCCATGGAAAATTCATTGCCATTAGTTGTGAGTTTTTGTCCCTTGGCTATGGAAGAAAGAAAAGATTAAGGAAAGAAGGCGAAGTACGAACTGGGTGGAAATTACATCGACTGAGATTGGGTCGAAGTGGTCAAAGAAGCAGAAAAGAAGGAGAAAAGTAAGGGAAAATGAGCCTTTGAACGAGAAGATTGAGGAAGATAGATTAACAAGGAAGATAGATCGTGGACAACCCAACAAGTGGGAAAATCCACCAATGGTTTCTTTGGAGCACCTCGTGGGAAAGAAGGAAAGACAGGTTGGAGAATCCATGAAAACGTAGGTCAAGTTGACCTAGGGTTTTGAAACCTAGACGTTTGTCATTGTAATGTATAAATAATGGTCTAGAGGACCTGGGAGTGAGTCGTTCTGAGTTCGAAGAGGATTGTATTGTTGATGTCGAGTGATTATTGTTGTTGTGTGAGGAGAGTATTATGTGGTGAGAATACTCTTGTATTGTAAGATATTCAGTTGTGTGAAAGGATCAACCCTGCAGCTAGGTTCCCAGGGAGAAAAGAAGAGAAAGATAGAGAGAGATTTGCAAGCTAAATGCACAGATAGAACTATATGTTTTCATATAATATCAAGAAACATAGTTCTGTGGACATAGCCCTATGGAAAGGGTGAACCATGTATATCTTGTTGTTCTGTGTGATTGATGTTGTGTTCTTTTTCTTTCTGTTATTTTGTTATTACATAATTGTGTTATATTTGAGACATAGCTCACGCAATAGGCCTAAAGGAGATACATAATAAATAGATCCATGTGTGTTGTTCCTTTGAATCCACTTGCATTTCCTATGGTTGTAGACACCTGTGTCCTGCAACCCCCTATTTCTACTTCAGCTGAGACTGCATCTTCTTTGCAGGTGTTTCTGAAAGAGACAATAGTTAGGGCTTGTTGGTGCGTTGTTAGAGTTGAACCCTGGGTCTGCCCCTATGCCAAAAAATGGTTTTGTTGTCAGGACCGGGATCTTATTGAGGGAATGTCAAGGTGGTTTCCATCAAAGACAGAGATTCAGAAGTGGATAGAAGAACAAGAGAAGGATTGCGTTGAATCTCAGAACAAGAACCCTAATATTAGCAAAAAGGATCGGTTGGGAAGGTATATCTTCACTAATATACACGAGATTTTATTTGGAGGAATTCATAAGGAACTACACAAGTGGCTAGCCAGGTTAGCAGATACCTAGTTTGAAATCAGATCTAGACCACCTGTGGTTTGGACGTTGGTGTTGATCAAGAAGGTCAAGATAGTTGATAATGTTGTGTCAAGAGAAGTAGATCATTGGTTTGATAGCACTATTGGAGGGTACATTACTGAGTTTTCTATTGATAGAGTAGAGTCATATAGCCAAGCAGAGAGATATTTTTTTAAGGGACCTAGAGGAAAAATTTTACACTTTTTGAGGTTGAAGATCAAGATGCTATTGCATGAGAAGAACATATTGAAGATACAGTAATTGGTCAGATTGAAGAGATAATGTTCAAGAACTCAGACAGTGACAGCGACACAGAGGTGGGACATACACGCAGTGGGAGAACCTTCAGAGAGGTTCCTCTGGTAAACCGGTTTGAGCAGAGCCACGAACCACTAGCATAGGACGAAGGGTTATATAGTGGAGAAGAAGAAGAGCTATTGAACGAGGAATAGTCAGGATCCATTGGAGCAGAGGAAGAGAGGACTGAAGAACCTCACCGAGAAGAATCATAAACTTCAGGAACTGTGTTGACTGTCGAAGTAAGTACTATTACTCCTCCTGTTGTTTTAGCAATGTTAAGTAACCAGAGTAGTCAGAGTTATCAGAGCACTCAGAGCATTGTTACCAGCAGTTCAGTACATACTTAGTCAAGAAACCTAGGAAGATCTATGGCAGATGAAATGAGGCTACGTATCTTTAGAGGAGAGGGGTCTGAAGATCCTGATCAACATTAGTTCTTATGCGAGGTTGTATGGAGTATTAAGCAAGTCAATGATGAAGCAGTTAAGAGATATCAGTTTAGTACTACCTTGAAAGACCACACACTGAGTTGGTATATGAATTTTTCTACAACGACTACATGGCCTAAACAATTGAATACCATCAAAACTGCGTTGAGCGCCGAATTCAAGAAACCCAAGTCGGAGTCGCAGTGCATTACCAAACTGAAAGAAATCAAGCAGAGAGTAGTTGAACTATTTGGGAGTTTGATCAGAGGTTTAAGACCTTGACATGTCGTTTGAGTTTCAGATCCCAGACGAGCAGAACAAGGAATGGTTCATTTTTTCCCTCTTACCACACATTAGAGTTCCTCTAATGCAACAAAAGGTTGCTTTGTAGGCTGAGGAATTGGAGATCACCATGAAACTAGAATAAACCCCTATGGGAGAATCCATCTCGGATATGAGTCAAATTTTGAGTCAGCTAACTAGCTTCTATCCGCAGGTCGAAGATATGAAGAAAGAAAAAGGAAAATATAAAAGAGAAGAAATATGGTGTATCAGATGTAAATAAGAGGGCCATGATAAGGAGCATTGTCCCCTATTTCATGATTACTTTGCCTCTGGAGCTCTAATCCCTTTGAATCAGGTTACTCTACCCTGGTGCGAGGTATGTAAAAATGTACATCGCCATGGTGAATTCTATTACATGCAAAAATATATCAAGACACCTACAAACCTTCATTGCACATTCTGTAAATCTTTGGGGCATGATGAGAAGGATTGTAGGGATTATGAACTCTTTCATGAAAGTTCAAGAGACACATATAGGATTCAAGGTGAAGTACATTATGAAGGAAATGCTACACAGTTTAATTCTCTAGGAAGAGGAAACTTCAACCCTCGCGATGGATTCAGAGGAAGAGGACGTGGAGAAGGCATGGTTCAAGGTCAAGGTAAGATAATTTGTTATAAATACGCACAGCCAGAACATTTGGCAAGGGAATTTTAGAACCCTTGTACCACTTGCAGCTACTTCAACTCATTTGAACATGTTATTGAAGTTTGACCAAGATTGTTAGAAAAGCTCCAAGAGAGATGAGGAGGAAACCAACAAGTACAATTAATCTCAGCAAAACCTCACAAAGAGGATCCCATAGTCATTGTTATCACTAGAGGAGGCATTGTTACAGGTGAAGATAGAGTGACCTCAGGAAAGACTACAGAAGAATCAAGGGTCAAAAGAGCTGCAGAGAAGACACAAGTGTTTGATCTGAGGGAATAAAAGAAGATGTTTGAAGAGGCAAGAAAATAATTTGGAAGAGATCAGTCTTCTTCATCAAAGACACAACCATAAGTGAGAGAATGTGGAATGCCTTTGGAATTGGATCAATATGCATCGCCCAGAGAAGGAAAAGAGGTAAGCAAGCTTATGGAATTCTTATGTACTTGCATTAATCTGATTAAGGATGAAAGAGTTGTACAAGAACTACAAAATTTAATCAGACAGTATGAGATAGGTAGGATATATCCTCTGCTGAATAAATAAGTACATCAAGTATATAGAAAGAGAAGGACAAATAAGGAACTACACCTTAATTCTCAGATTGGATATTATGACATAGATTATGTGGTCCTCGACTTAGGGTCAGAAGTTAATGTTATGACGAAGCAGACCTGGGCACTGATGGGAAAACATAAGTTAATTTATTCCCCTATCAGGCTTAGGATGGCTAATCAATAGGCAATAATCCCCTTTGGAATATTAGAGCATGTCCCTGTGGAAATTGATGGGGTAATGACGTTTGCAGACTTCGAGGTGATTGATATAGTTGATGATAGTTGTCCTTATCCTGCATTGTTAGGAATTGATTGGGATTTCAATAATTTCACTGTTGTTGACTTAAAGAAAAGAAGAATGACATTTGAAGGTGATGGCCTTAGGGTCATTGCACCTCTTGATCCCGATGAAGGTCATATATACACAGAACCCATTAGAGAAGAAGACCATGCTTATGAACTAGAGAACATATATAACTTGATAGCAAGACAACATGATTACATTAATCCTACAACAAATGGGAACTTAAGCTGGCGAAGTGACAACGCATGCTCATCAGATTCAGAAGAAGCACTAGAGAACTGGTAGAACAAAATGTATGAAGTTTCTATGAGAAGATGTGCTAGATTGACCATGGAAGTTCGCTGGATTGGCACGGAAGTAAGCAATTTGCCCACATTTGATGGTTTAAATCATTTAGAAACATTCTTGTCAGAATTTGAAGAAATTGTACTAGTACAACAACGACTGTTGGCACTGGATGAAGCTTTAAAATTAATTCTAGAAAGATGGTGGGGAACACAAAAGAATAACATCGTGAAATGTGTGCAGTGTCGCACTTTGATGAGAGTGTGCTTTTCAGAACAAGTTGAAGGGTGTGGAGTTTGATACACGGGTCAGAGTTTTCCGAAGGACCATGTGAGAAGTTGTGAGGAAGCCTAGAGCAGCATTCCTCAAGAGCAGTGGGTGCATAAGTTCATCAACACTTTTGACACAACGCCTATTAATTGGTATCTTCAATCAGAACTGCGCCTCACCACTGCATATTCTTACGGTATGAATCAGAACTTTGTAGATACATTCTTATTTGAAAGTCATTACCTCACACTAGATCAATCTCTGTAAGTTGTAAGACAAAAAGTCTTTGAGGAGGCACCTAACCTCCCTTTGGAGCAAGAAGAAGATGAATGGACTACACCACTTCAGAAATTGCAAGGGTGTTACAATATCAATGTTGATGAAGCCGATGATCCTAGGAATGTGAACATTGCAAAAAATGAAGGACGGCGAGACATAGAAGGACTAGGAGTCGAACTACCTTTCATTGGATATCCAATCAAAATCAAGAAAGTTAATATTGGAACAGAGCAAGCATCTAAGCTCGCAAACGTTGGATATTATTGGGATGATGCCACTATTGACAAGATCAGGACTTCATGAACATCAAGAATTGTTTCCAACCAAGTTTACCGACATGAAGGGCATTAAAGGGCCCATGGGAGAAATGAAGATCTCCTTGAAACYAGATGCAAGGCTAGTCAAGAAAAGACCTTATAGACTGAATCCTGAATATAAGYAGAAAGTCAATATTGAATTAGACAGAATGCTGGAAGCAGGAATCATAGAACTTGTTGAAGAGTCAAAATGGATCAGCCCTATGGTGGTCCAAGATTAGAAGATAGGAGAGATCAGAATCTGTGTAGACTTGAAGAAACTAAATKATGCATGTTTACATTATCCATTCCCTATACCATTTATCGACGAAGTGTTGGATAATGTGGGAGGACAAGAAGTTTACTCCTTCACARATGGATTCTCAGGTTATCACCAGATCAGGATTGCTAAGGAAAATCACCATAAGACCACATTTGCAACAGAATGGGGTTCTTTCCAATACACAGTGATGCCTTTCGGACTAAATAATGCACCAAACATATTTTCTAGGGTGGTGGTCGAAGCATTCAAGGAATTTTTACATAAATTTTTGGAAACATATTTTGATGATTGCACTGTTTTTAGCCTATTGCAAAATCATATTGAATGTTTAAGAATAATGTTGGATAAGTGCAGGCAATATCCAATTTCCCTAAACCTGAAGAAGTTTATCTTCTTGTCACCCTTTGGGGTGCTTATAGGCCATATTGTGTGTAAGCAGGGGTTATTGGTAGATCCTTCCAAGATTGACATCATTGTTGATCTACCTCCTCCTACTTCTGTTAGACAGTTGCGCACTGTGATGGGACATACGGGATATTACAGAAAGTTCATCAAGGGCTATGCACAGATAAAAACACCTATTGAGAAGATTTTAAAGAAATATTGTCAGTTCCAATGGTCAGAGGAATGTCAACAAAGCTTCGACACACTGAAACAGAAAATGGCCATCGCGCCCATTCTAGTTTTCCCAGATTGGAGTAAGTAATTCCATGTGCATGTCGATGTGTCATCTATTGCATTAGGAGCAGTGTTAGCACAACCAGGAGAAGGAGATATTGACCATCCATTAGCCTTATCTAGAAGAAATCTGTCTACCACTGAGATACATTACACTACCACTGAGAGAGAAGGTTTAGCCATGGTGTAAGCATTGCAGAAGTTTCAACACTACTTGTTGGGAGGACATTTTAAGATGTTCACTGATCACTCTATGTTGAAATACCTAGTCAAAAAGCCATTTTTTGGGGGGAGAATATGCAGATGACTATTGTTATTTCAGGAATATGATTTTGAGATTGTGGTTAAGCAATGAAGAATGAACAAGGGACCTAATCACTTGTCTAGGTTTGAACATGGAGAGGAACCTACCAGATTGGAGGATACACTACCAAATGCATAGTTGTTGGCCATCAGAAAGGTCGATTATCACTTCACCGAGATAGTTCAGTTCTTGTAAACAAGAATGGCACCTCGTGAATATACAATCAATCAGAAGAAACAACTGGTAGTTCATGTTGTAGATTTTTCACTTATAGTTGGAAAAATTTATAAGATGGGACTTGATGAGATCCTGAGGAGATGTGTTATGGAGGAATAAATACCACTGATTCTAGCATAATCACATGAAGGAATCGCAGGAGGACACTATGCAGGAAAAGAAACATCATAGAAGGTTCTTAGATCTAGCCTCTGGTGGCCCACGTTACACAAAGACGCTAAGGAATACTACAAAGCCTACGATGTATGCCAAAGAGTTGGGAAACCTTCCAGAAGAGATGAGATGCCTTTAGAACCTCAGCTAAACTTACAGGCATTTGAGAAATGGGATATTGATTTTGTGGGACCTATCAATCCACTCGAGAAGCGCACAGGAGCGAGATACGTCATCACTGTGACAAAATATTTTACCAGATGGGAAGAAGCAAGAGTAGTCAAGGAATGTAGTGCAACTACAGTTGCATGCTTCATATTTGATGATATCATAACCAGATTTGGATGCCCGAAGACCCTTACTAGTGATCAAGGTACACATTTTATTAATAAGACTATTGAAGCCTTGACTTGGGAATTTGAAGTCCACCATCAGAAGAGCACTCCATACCATCCACAATCAAATGGTACAGTAGAAGATTTCAATATGATCTTGGAGACAACGTTGACGAATATTTGCAGTGTGAACAAGGATGATTGGGATTTGAGAGTACCAACAGTATTATGGGCCTATAGAACCACTTGGAAGAAGTTGACAATGAAAACTCCCTTTAAGTTGGTTTATGGTCTAAAATCAGTCGTACCTATGGAATATTTGGTTCCTAGTCTAAGAATTGCATCATTCACAGGTATGGATGACATAAGCATTGTGCAAGACAGACTTGCACAGTTGGTAGAACTAGAGGAAGACAAATTCATTGCAGGATTTAACCAACAGGTACAGAAGGAATGAGAAAAGGCATACCATGACAGACACATCAAGAAGAAAGAATTTAAGCAAGGAGATATGGTATTGGTATATGAAAACAAGTTCATGAAGCATCCAGGGAAGTTTAGGACACATTTTCTTGGGCCATATGAGGTTTCCTATGTTACAGAAGGAGGAGATGTGTAGTTGAAGACTTTGAAGGGAGAATGGAAGGAAGGTTTAGAGAATGGGAGCTTACTGAAATTGTACTATGACAACCAGTTGCTTCACGGATCTCAGTAAAAACATAAGAAGAAGGGTCTAGGTACCAGGTGCAGTTGAAGCTGGGTACTAGACATAGACAAGATAATCTTCACAAGGAAGGGAGGAACAGAACAGAGAGAACAGGTTGCTCCGCACAGTCTAAAGATGAAGTAAACAGAATGTTCATACCTACAGTGCCTTGGGACGAGTCACATGTGAGTGTTGGGGGCTTGTTGGCCCTTGGTTATGGATGAAAGAAAAGATTAAGGAAATAAGGTGAAGTACGAACTGCGCAGAAAGCACATTGACTGAGATTGGGTCGATTTGGTCAAAGAAGCTAAAAAGGAGAGAAGTAAGGGAAAACGATCCATTGAATGAGAATACCGAGGAAGATATATCAACAAGGAGGATGGATCATGGACAACCCAACAAGTGGAAAAATCCACCAACGGTTGCTTTGGAGCACCTCACAGGAAAGAAGGAAAGACAGGTTGGCGAAGCCCTAAAAACGCGGGTCAATTTGACCTAGTATTTAATACCTAGGGTTTTTGGATCTAAGTTTTTGACACCTAGACATTTTTCATTGTAATGTATAAATAAAGGTCTATAGGACCTAGGAGCGAGTCGTTCCGAGTTCGAAGAGAATTATGTTATTGATTTCGAGTGATTATTGTTGTTATGTGAGGAGAGTATTGTGTGGTGAGAATACTATTGTATTTTAATATCTCCAGTTGGGTGAGAGGATCAACCCTGCAGTTGGGTGTGTAGGAAGGGGAGAAAATAAGAGAAAGAGAGAGAGAGAGAGATCTGCAAGCTAAGTGCATAGATAGAAATGTATGTTTTCATATAATATCAAGAAACATAGGTCTGTGGATGTTTCCCTAGGGAGAGGGTGAACCACATATATCTTGTTGTTCTATGTGATTGATGTTGTTTTATTTTTATTTTTCTTATTCTGTTATTACATCATTGTGTTAGATCAAAGACATATCTTGCATAGTAGGCCTAAAGGAGATAAAGAATAACTAGATCTCTGTGTGTTATTCCTTTGAATCCACTTGCATTTCCTTTGGTTGTAGACACATGTGTCCTGCAACCCCCTATTGCTACTTTGGGTGAGACTGTATCTTCTCCGTAGGTGTTTCCGAAAGGGACAGTAGTTAGGGCTTGTTGGTGTGTTGTTAGAGTTGAACCCTGGGTCTTCCCCTGTGCCAACATGAGTTAAGAAAACATTCTAGTTATGGAAACAAACTTATTAAATGGAGTGAGTCACTATCCCCGATATGATGAAATCTACAAAATTTTCAATGATGGGGAATTCTCGCCTGAAGATGAAAACTTGGAAATCTACCAGAATATCAAGAAGAGTTGCATTCACCTTATAGTTTCTCATCCAAATATTCTCCCCCATAACACACCTCGACAAAGATAAAACCACCATAATGATAAAATAAAAACTTCATATAACATCTCTTAGGATAGAGGGCATAGGAGTATGACATCATCTCCTAGGGCCTGTAGTTTCCCTGAATGAACCATTTTTTAAAAAGTTTGTAAGGGATAAAAAATATTTTGAAGATTTAATGGAGGATTGGTGGTGTGATGAGGAAAGGAAGGTCAATAATGGAGAACAATCAATCCTTGCTCAAGAACTCAATAAACCCTACCGGATGTTGAACACTATCATATGTTGGTTGTACGAAGAGGAAACAAGCACCCACCTTCAAATGGAATGGTTTCAAATGGCCTACATAGTGGTGAATATGGGCCAAATTTTCAATTGGGAATACATATTAGCATTCAAAAATTTTTAGAAATTGAAAGATGCCCTAGGTATGAAAAATCCTAGTTTCTTCATGTCTACATTCCTAATTGATGCAATAGTCTTTGCCATATATTTCCCTACTTTCATATGGAACTGGGACCCTAGTCATCCACCTATACATGTTTATTGTTCTAAGTTATGGGATGTCAATTATAAAAAAAACATATATGATATTTATGATTACTTCCTTGCTCCCCTGAACACCATAATTTGTGGGTACCCACCATATAGAATATCACAGGAGGCCCTAGAAACCTTGAAGAATATTGAAAATTGGTAAATGGGAAAGCATTATACATATATTAGGTTATATAGAAGCTCTGAGGCCCCACATAACCTACCTAAATATGTCCTTGATAGGTTGCGGGTTCGAGAGATTGCTTACCATATAATAGAAACTAGCACAACCTTGTTCCTCTCAGGTAACAGTAAGAAAAAGGGCCAAGAGGAAGTCAAATTAAAGAAGAAAGATGAAGAAAAAAAGAAAATCAGGTTGGATGAGAAGAAGAAGAGAGAGGAAGCATTGAAGAAAATTATAGTAAAAAGGAAGTACAACGTTGAAATATAGTTGAAAGCACTAGCATATGCAAAGAATAAAAATAAGTAAGAACAAAGGTTGGAAGTAGAAGCAGAGAAACAAAGCCTGGTAGCAGAAGAAGAGAAAAACAAAAATAAAGAAGAGGAAGAACAAAAAAGGGTAGTTAAGGCCAAGGAAAAGTGTAAGGCCGATGAAGAAGCAGTAAAGGAGAGAAAAAGAAAACTAGATGAAACCAAAAATAGTCCAGCAACCCCCAGTGTTTGTATTGTTGAAATACCTCCTCAAGAATGTACCCCTTTAATGGCCATACCGGAAATTTTTTCTTCTTCCTATGAGGTGATAGAGTTAGACTAGGTTGTAGTGGTAGTGGGATAATATTACTATAGCAATGAAACCAAGGGATTATAGAAGAGGTGAAACAAAAGGAAGAGAGGAGAGATAGATATCATCCATGGATCATCCAAAATATCTATTGAATGGAAGGGATGCCTATACCCAAAATATAATTTCATACATATTGCACCTTATCTTAATACATTTGCAGGGGAAAATGCAATGTTTGTGTATGAGTTGGTTGTTTAATTATATACATCGCAAGCCAAGGTAGTTGAACTGGAGGAAGAGTTAAGGAGGTAGAAGGAGAAGAGTATTGAAGAACTCAAAGAGGAAGTCTATTTAGCGGAGAGGTGGCACAAAAAGAAATTAGAAAAGGTAGTGCAGATCTAGACTGATAAACTAAGTGCATATTTTGAAAAGAAAATACAAATAGTTGAAAGTTTGGATAAAGGAGAATTGGATTCCCTCAAGTTGGCACACTTCAAAGAGAGAGAGAAACTTAAAATAAATATAATAATGCATAGAAGTTGATCATCCTACAGACAAAACTTGTGGAAGCCAATAGATTTATTCAATAGCTGGAACATAAAATCCAAGGGCTGGAACAAGATAAAGAAAAACTTGAGAAATCTCTAGAAGAAAATAAGAAAGGAGTCCACATATTGGAAACTGTAAAGGAAAAGGCAAAAGTTGTCAATGAAGATATGAAGTATGCGCAAAATAAATGTTTATGTATCTTGAATGATATCCAAAGGAACAAAGACGATCAAATAAAGGTATAGGACCATATGAATGAAATGAGAGACAAATATCAAAAGGATCAAGGTGCCTTTGATAGGATTGTGGATTGGAAAAGTGTATACCAAAAACCACCAAGTATCTTTCCACTCTACACTTCCAGGTAGAAAATAGAAGACCAGGTTTTGTTTGATACATAGAATCCCCTCTTAGAGGACATCATAAGCATTCAGAAGACAGTGAAAAATTCCTACAAGATATTGTGGAATGATTCTTATCTGTTACTGGAGGAATTTGGAGTGGAAGTTATGCCCAATCTTGATGATGCATCCCCTACATAAATGAGAATAGAAGAGGTAGAAGAAAGAAGGGATTCTAGCCAAGAAGTCATTAGACATCTTACAAAAGTTAGCAAGGAGGTATTAAATGACCATTTTATCAATCCAATAAAATTGATCAGTCTAGCTAAGGAATTCATCAAAAGGGTCGAGCAGAGCTTAAAGTTGGAAGTGACAACAAAAATATGTGATAATGAGTTGGACCTGGAGAAAATGTAGCTGATAAATATAAAGACCATCTTGGAAGACTATGCACTATGGAAATAACATTAGAATAGAATGGAGTAACATAGAATTTCATAATTGTTTCATTTTGTACTTGATCTTTTTCATTTTGATTATTTTCACTTGTGTAAAATCTAGATAGGGAAGGTGAAACAATGAGCCTAAACTTCCCTCTGGCATCATGGAAGTTACTTAATGTAAATAGTCGCTCTTGTTTTATAAAAGAGGGCATCACAACAAAGAAGGGACTTTTGGTTTGTTGTACATTAGAACAATATTTTTACTGCATGAATGAATAGAGCAAGAAGCATCTTGGAGATTTATGAGTTAAATATGTGTGTTTAATATTTTTCTTTACGCATATATCTATTGTGTGAATGTCATTGGAGTTAGCTATATGAAGTCTTCCTTCACTATATTCTTGATATTTATGTTGTCATGGATTTCCTTATGAGCATAGAAATTTTTTTAAGGGTATAATATGAAATTATTTGTTATTGTATCATTTCTCATTGTCATATTCACTTGTTACTTGCATAAATGAACTCTTCCTACTGCTAGTAAAAACATCTCTTTTATTATTCTTATATTCTTTAGTTTGCTCCTGATTAGGATAGGTTAAATTAGTATAGAATGCATTTAGAATAGTTTTAGACATCATTAGTTAGATTTTATTTCAGATTTTAATCCATCTAAGAACATTATGTTCTCATATTCATATTAGAAAATATTTTAGAGTAGCAACCAGGCCCACATATTGGTAGGAAATGCTATACCAAATGAGAGTAGGTCTAATTGGTACCTACCATTGGGTCTTCTCCCTTAACTTCTTGGCAGGCCATTCAGACCCCTCAACAGGTATAATAACTAGCGACCTCCCCTATAGGACCATGATTTGCAAATTTTCTATATCTCTCGTGATCAATTCTGCATGCATCTAATCTGATGAGTCTGTAATTGATCTGTTTAACTGGATCCTCTCTCTGTTTGAGCCTATTAATTGATTATTCTATTTATACATGGTTTTGAGGTGTTGGTTTTTCCTCTCATTTTATTTTGTAAGTGTAAAGTGGATTTGAGGTTTGTTTTGGGTGATTTCATTTCATCTTACTAAGTTCTAGCCTACGTTTTCATTGCCCTGCCTTCCCCTCCATGATCGTGGTTTTCCCATTGACAACTCACAATCAGTCACAATTTTCACAAGGAAGGTGGATAGTTGTATCAATGTTAACCTTTGACCTATCGCTACCCAAGTAAAGGCTAGTTCACAAGCTTCCTTATAAGGTGCATAAAAAAAATCCTTTAGGGTGCAAAAAAAATCGTTTTTCTTGAAATTGTTTCTGGGTTTTTTCCTATGAATCCTAGGGTCCCTATTATTGGGAAAGAGAAACTTTAGAAAATATTTTTTGAAGGATTTGTTTTCTTTTCATGGAATAAAAGAGAAAAATAAAAATTGCATCTTGTGATCATCCCTTTTGGAGCATTTTAGGACCTCTTTTCATAATTGCATTGGAGTATTGCGTGTGGATTTTAGGGTCTGAAATTGTCTTTTGGAGTTATTGGTGGTCCCATTTGGTTTAGAGATATTATTGAGTTATGTTGGAATACTGAGAGGGGGGGTGAATCAATATGGTCACATAATTTCCACTTTTAACCAAAATGTGTATTATTTATATTTATGAGCAGTATTCAACATTTTAACATTAACATTTAATGTATCATCAACAATATAAATCAACCATGAATAGTAAGAAACCACAAATAAACAGTACATAAGAAGTTTACGTGGAAGCCCAGTGTGGGAAAAAACCACAGAAATATTTTCTTATAAGTCATAATAAATGCATTCATAGGAAGCACCAACTTACTTATTTTCTAGCTACAACAAGAAGGAGGCTCCAACCCCCTAGTTTTCAGGCTCCAACCTAAAGGAAGCTCCAATTCCCCATGTAGTACCCCTGTTTCCCCCAGCTTGTAATTAATCATTATTTATGATTACCATGCTATGGCATGTGAACAATGTAATTGTATTATTGTTTAGATTTCCAATAACTAACTGTGAGGGTGAAGCCTTGAAGTACTATACATGATATCACTAGAGGAAAGAGTGAGGAAAATGTGGAAATGGTTCATTATGTCAAAATGACACAAATTCTCTTTGTTGAAATAATAAACCTCATCCCAATCCCAAGGAAAAATCAGTTAATGAGAAAAGGGATGGTGGTTGAACAATCAAATACCCTAATGAATGGAAGCATGGAGGGTCTGGATGAGGAGACAAAAAAATGTCATCCTGAAGTACCATAGAGCATAGTTTCCTACAGGCCCAGATTGACCTGAGTTCCTTCTAACAGAAGGAATACGATAGTTCCAGAACCTCCCTAGGGAAAAGGGGAGAGAGCATGCAAGAGAATATTTATACGAGAGAAAGAAAAGTATCACAAGGGAGGATCTCTAGTTTAGGAGAATAACTGAAAGACTAAGTTTCTCTCGTTACTGGAGAGAACCCAGAAAAACCTGACCTAAGTAGAAGGTTGTGATCTTGATGCTGAGGGAGCATCTGATAAACCTCGCAGAAGCTATGATAAAGAAAGAATCTCTGAGAAACTACAAAATTTACTTAGTGATATCATGACTTGGCATGGGGGTAGCCAGAGCGCTAAGAATGAATACCTTTGAACCTATGGATGGGTGGAGAGGTGAACATCCATAGTCAGTTGGTCGGCTATGAACTGTTTAGATAAGTATTTCATAGACTTTGTAAACTTGAATTAAAATGTTTGATTGAATGCCTGAATTTTCTCTATAAAAATACATTCTTGATATGTTGGGATGATGGCATATTATTGTATCTTGTTTTGATATTAGATAATTATGACTCTGGCGGTCTAGCTACCTGAATATTTTGAGGTAGAGTTTGAACATTATATCCTATAAATGATTTTTCTACTTACTTCTATCTAGAAAAGGAAGACTATTAGGAATGGGTTTCTAAAGGAATTTGGGACATAAGGCTTTTACCTCTGTACTAGTTAGAAAATTCCTTAAAGGGATTTCTCAAGGATAATTTCCACAAGTAAAGAGCTGGGAAAGACCCTACAAGATTGTTTGGGTCTGGTTGATCCCTCGATTTCACTTTCCCTATTTTAGAACTTGCATTTTGTGAATGGAAGGTGCTTCGTTCAAACCATTTGTCCAAGTAACCATGGGCTCATTCCCACGATCTTAACCAAATTTCATCTAAGATTTAGGAGTGTGGCCTTTGGAGCTTAACAAAGATTCATAGGACCAGGACCTTGGGACACTTTGCTACAGACAAAAAAAGGAGCTAAGTTATTTGAGACTCCGGGAGTCTGGAGCTCTGGAGCTTTAGGGTGAATGAACATTATAATTTCCTAAATACACCGAAGGCAACCCGTTGTACTGGTAACATGAAATTTGACATACAACTGGCGGTCATTTACCTGTTATCATGGGATTCATCCCCCCGTTAAACCTCGATCCACTTCTCGATTGTGAAGTAACGTGAACCATGGATCTAAGGATCCTTTGGGACCCTTCTCGACTGTTAGGTCAAGCCTAGTGAAAGGAAAGTGTAAAGTACTCCATGAGGTTCGATATTTGGTGAATGATAATATTTTAGAAGCGCTGAAGGTGGAAGTGACGTGGCATGCTAACATCACCAAGGGTGATGTGGACCCATAATAGGTGTGCCACATGTCACCTTGATTCATGACTATCATATACCTTTTGTGTCAAATGGACATTGACACATGTCACCAGTTTATTGGGCCATGTGTCACCCTTCTTTCCTTCCAAATGTCTTCCAATGGATCTACATCATGGTCAGTCTGGCATTGACCACTTGAGGAGAAAGGGAGCATTAAATAGGCAGAATTGCCCAACGCCGAACTCGCGAAGTGACGAGAACCATATACCTGAGGACTTTTGGTATTTTCCCTGACTGTTGGATCTACATCTTGATGAGTCTGGATTTGAATAATTTGGGAGAAAAGGGGTGTTAAACACTTAGAACCTATGAATGTTGAACTCAGAAAGTAGCATGAACCCTAGATTTGAGGCTATTCAATATCTCCCCTGACCGTTGGATCTACGTCGTGGTCATTCAACATTGAACCGCTCTGAGAGTTTGGGACTTCATAACTCTGGGTGTTTGGAATGCTAAGATGCAAGCTCGAAAAATCATCCAAGGTCGGAGACACGTGGCAAGGAAGTTTAGGAGTTTGGGACTTCAAGGCTCTGGGAGTTTTTACATGTGATGTATGTGATTATTGTCGAAGCCCGAAGTTCCCTCGATGAAATGGAAAGTTCTGTTAGGACGAGACTGCATGTGTCATGGTGATGTGTTGTGTCTAGATAGCTCCACGTGGCATCATGGGATTGGAAATGAATTAGGTGAGGTACCCCACCCCTCTAGTGAATTCCAAGAAATTATTTAAGTGTAGGTAATTATTAACAGTTAGATCAAAAGGTGGATAGAGCTCCATCGTATATTATGGAGTAATGAGAGGCTTCGGGACTTCGGATCTTCGAGAATCTTCAACATTGTAAAAAATAGTGTGGAAAGGCCGACGTCCATAGGACTAGGTTCCAGCGTTGATCGCATGGTAAGGTTAAAAGGGAAAACAAGAAGCACCAAGGTTCTGGGAGCGGATAATTGCGTGATGAATCAACAGAGAGTTTCCCCTGTAAACCCTTCTACCACGGCCATGTCATTCCCAAATGATGACAATCGGAGCTGCGACAGTGCCATGTTGGATGGTACTAGGAAATTGAAGCCACGTGGCGAAGGGGGTGGCCATTAGCCAATGACGCCCATAAAACTTCGGAAGGCCATAACTCTCAAACCAGAACTCAATCTTGGACGAGTTTATACTCATTGGAAAGCTCTCAGAGAAAATAAGGTAATGGTGCCTCTCTTCAAGGAACTCAGAGAAGCTATAGGAAAGAGAAAAATGTATATCCCATCCCTTAAATGGGTACTTAAGGAGTTGGGTGTGTTACAGAGTGGTATCATAGCGGGAAACAACACTTGGTCTGCTTGGGCTCATGAAAGAGTCAAGTGATTTTCTTTCTTAGAAAACTTTAAGGGAGAGGTAATACTACCCTACCCTATCTAGCATAGCATGATTCAGACAGAGTCCTGGATGGGTTTGAGAAAATTCATAATACTAGTTTACCAAGGATAAAATGAGTCTACTAAAAGTATCATTGTTTTCTGGAAATTATGTGCATAAGTTCATTAAGGAGAAGGATGTAGATTAAAATTTAGTTGAGATTTTACCCAACGATATTGAATCTTGATAGTATGTGGCATAGGAAGCCTATCATTTATTTTTGGAAATGATAGCCAATCCTACAGGACTGCGATTATGTTGATGGAAACTAATAGAAAGACTTGGATGTGAATGGATTGAAAGGATCTTGTAATGTACCTCATAAATCACCATAAAAAAAAAATTATTTGTACATTTATCCTTGAAAGGTTTCGAGATCTCAAGCAAGTAAGCTTTCTGTTAAAAGGCTTGAGTATGAAGGTTTGTTAGAGTCCTTACTGTCATCGACTGTCCTTACCATTCAACTTAAGTTTTCTAATCGACGATATAATGATTATTTACTCATCACTTCAATGTTTAATTAAGATCCTGAAAATTATAAATACTCTCTTATCTGCTAGTACCAATAACACTACCACAGTCTTAACAATACAAACAACTTTGGGGTTTTATGATCACAACCCTACATAAAAATATTACCCTATGTTTGCAATAAAATCGATTTGTGATACGGTCTGTTACTTCCATACCTCTATTCAGGATGAAGACTCTCCAACGTTCTTTTACCAGTCCATTCATTACATTATTAGAGTTGTTCCCATAATAATAAGTTTTCTTCTAGGTTCCTACAGTTTGGGAAACATAACAGAGGTCAATTGGGTTTCGACGATTATAAATGTCGAACACAAAATGAAACAAAGGGGCCACGTCGTTTGCCAAAAATGCGAAAATGCGTAAAGAGTGTGGACCCGACACTTCAGAGTTCGGGATTTCACGTTTGGAAGTGTCAAACATCAACACACCACAACCTCCGAAAGGGAAAAAGGGAAAGTGGGACCCACCCATCGGGGTTTCGAGGTTCAGGACATCATAATTTCAAGTACCCAAACAACAATATATATACAAACTTGCGAAAATTTTCCAACGTATCGGGATTTCAGGGTTTGGGATCCACATACCACAACTCCTGAAAGGTGAAAAAGGAAAGTGGGACCTACCCATCGGGGTTTCGGGGTTCAGAACTTCGTGAGTTCAACAGTCAAATAAAAACACACAACCAATCCCAAAATTGTGAGGAGTGACCAACACTTCGGGATTTCAGAGTTTGGGATTTCGTGAGTACAACAATCGATCGTTAATACACAACAATTCCCGAAATTCCGAAAAGGTAAGGTGAGATCCGTATTTCGGGATTTTGGAAATTTGGGGTTTCTGGGTTTCAAATGTCAAGCAACAGCAAAAAACATTACCCGAGGTTTGGAAAAGGTAAAGGTGGGACCCGTATTTTGGGATTTCAGAATTCATGGTTTTGGGGTTTCAAATGTCAAACAATAGCACAAAACCTTTCCCGAAGTTCCGAAAAGGTAAAGGTGGGACCTGTATTTTCAGGATTTCAGAATTTGGGGTTTCGGGGTTTCAAATTTCAAGCAACAGCGCAAAACATTTCCCGAAGTTCCGAAAAGGTAAGGTGGGACCTGTATTTTTGGGATTTCGGAATTCAGGGTTTCGGGGTTTCAAATGTCAAGAAAGAGCGCAAAACATTTCCCGAAGTTCTGAAAAGGTAAAGGTGGGACCCGTATTTCAGGGTTTTGGGGTTCGGAACTTCGTGAGTTCAGATGCCCCAAACCTCTCATGTAACCAACCTCTGAAATGCGAAAAGTGGAAGCTTCGGGGTTTCGGGGTTCATAACTTCCTGAGTTCAGAATCCATACATCAATATACACGAACCTTCGAAAGGCGAAAGGGAAGTTGGACTAAGTGTTCCTGTCAAAAAAAGTTAAGGAAATAAAAAAAAACGCAAAGGGAGAGAGAGCTCCTACTGTAACTCTTCACACTATATTCATCACTTGTTGGTCTTTAACCTTTGTGGGTACTCTCAAATTTCGTTTTCTGGGAGAAATATTACTTTTGTTTCTGGGAGACTGAGGGTGTAGAAGGATACGATATAATTTTACTTCAAAAAATTCCAAACGCCTAAGGACTTAGGAAATTTACACACACAGAGGGGTAGAAAGGATAAAATTCTCTGTATAGGGTAAATTCTATAATATCCACTTAGAGACTCTTTTAAATCAATGCATTAAACGTCAACAGTACTAGATCTGTGCATCTATGAAAATACATAGTTAAGAATATCATTCCATCAGAGATTGGTCATTAATAAAGATGTTCTGAGGGATCTGAGTTTTGGTTTCCTAGGGGGTTTATCTACAGAGAGGATCTCCCTCTTTGTTGTTAATCTCCTCTTCACATATATTCCCCATAACAGACATAAATGGAAAAAATGTTACAGTTCCAATTTAATCAATACAATGCCTGAGAAAAATCACTCAGACAGAGAGTGGACATCATTCCAATTCGGATTTAATAAGACATGAAAATAAAAACATAGTCATTCATAATAGAGAGGGGGTAGATCAATATATCTGAATCCAATCCGTGGGAAGACAAAGGGAACATCCACGTTCCTCCCAACCGTAGAATAGAGCAGCCAAAATCCTTTTCTTGATTCACCCCCTAGCCTGACCATGAATCCATGAGGGCGAACTTGGAAACTCCTCCTCAACAATGTCCTTCAATTCCAACAGTTCTCCTCTTGCCTCACACTTACTCAACAGTTTTCATAACATCAAGACAATTATCTTTCAGTAGACTCCTCTTGCCTCACACTCAATCCACAATGTTCATAACAACAAGAGAGCTCAGGAATCCTTTCCCAGCATACTTGGCAGCGTCCTGCCTCCTTGCATATATATATATATATATATATATATATATATATATTTTCTTGCCCAGGTCTTTTCCCTCCTTTGGGGATTTTCGCAGCTTTCTTAATCCCTGATTTTCAGGGGCTTCCAGTGGCCAATTCTCTGATTTTCCACTTGTAATCATCTGCCCAGAGGCAGTTCCAACTTGTTCCCCACTCATGGAGTCATGGTCAACTGATTTTTAACATGGTTTTTCCATTTTTCCTCCTGCAGTTAATATAAAATGTTCTGTTGTGATACAAGTGTCATAGTCAAATAGTTAGTTGAGTCCAAACAGATCTTTGCGCAACAATCACAATAATTAAATACAATTATTAAATTCGAAATTCAGAATTGCCATAGATGGCAAAAATTTTCCAGATTCGAATTTGCCTAAAACGGAAATAAATTTCCATCACACAAAATAAGAAATATTTTATTTTTGGGGGATGTCACATCCTTTCCCCCTTCAGTAAAACACTGTCCTCAGTGTTCGTTCCTTTCCTAGAACAGGATTGGATGAGATTTCCTCAAATCTCCCTCCAATTCCCAAGTGGCCTCCTCAGGACTAAAGTGCTTCCATTGCACCTTTACCTGAGCGATGGCTCTGTTCCGAAGTGTTATTTCTCTCCGGTCCAGAATGCGGAGGGGTTCCACCTG
>ML793536.1:117887-133928 GCA_009831015.1 Picea engelmannii
TGTGGCTTAAAGCATCTGCTACTTTATTTTCCTTACCCTTGATATATCTGACTTCGAAGTCAAATTCTCTCAAGAAGGCTAGCTACCTTGCTTGTCTCACATTAAGGTCTGGTTGGTTAAACAGATATTTCACTCTGCTATTATCTGTCAATAGTAAGAATTTTCTGCCCATGATATAGTGTCGCCACATTTTTAAGGCATGTATTACTACTGCCAATTCTAAGTCACGAGTGACATAATTTCACTCGTGTTCCTTTAATTTCTGAGATTCATAACAAATCACGTGCCCTTCCTGAGTTAGAACACTGCCTAGCCCCTCTTTACTTTCATCAATGCATACTGTGAAGTCTTTATCTGGGTCTGCTACCTTCAATATGGGTGCCGATGTCAATAATTCTTTTAGCTTGTTAAAACTGTCTTGACACTTTTGCGACCAGTTAAACTTGGTCCCTTTCTTTTGTAGTGACATGATAGGGTAGGCTATCTTGGAGAACCCTGCTATAAATCTACGATAATATCTAGTGATTCCCATGAATGACTGGATATCTGCCACATCTTTAGGCACTGGACATTCCATAATGGCTTTTATCTTTTCTGGGTCTACGACAATACCTCCCGAGGAAATGACATGTCCTAAATATTGTATTTTTTTTGATAGAAATCACATTTGTAGAATTTTGCGTATAGTTTTTGTTTTCTTAGTGTTTGCAGAACTATTCATAAGTGTTCATCATGTTCCTCCTACGTTTTAGAATAGACCAAAATATCGTCGATAAATACGAATACGAACTTGTCTAAGTACTGGCTAAAAATGCTATTCATTAAGCACATAAATGTGGTTGGTGCATTAGTGAGTCCGAAAGGTATGACTAAAACTTGTAGTGTCCGTATCTTGTTCGAAAAGTTGTTTTGTTTATGTCTCGTTCCTTTATCCTAACTTGATGATAACCGTATCGTAAATCTAATTTTGAGAAGATCTTGCCCCCCCCAACTTGATCGAACAGATCATTTATCCTGGGTAAGGGGTATTTGTTCTTAATGGTTACTTTGTTTAGTTGTCTATAATCGATACATAGTATTAGAGTACCATCTTTCTTTTTCACAAAGAGGACTAGTGCTCCCCATGGCGAGACACTTGGTTTGATATACTCTTTATCCAACAATTCCTGTAATTGTATTTTTAATTCTGTCAGTTCTGGTAGACTCATTTGGTAGGGTGCTTTTGAGATAGGGGCTGATCCGGGTAGTAAGTCTATGGAGAAATCTATTTCTCTCCTAGGAGGCAATTCTGGTATCTCATCAACAAACATGTCTCTGAATTCACGTAGGACAACAAAATCTTCTAACTTGGGCTTATCTTCTTTTTCTAATAGATTCGTTACTTGGATGGAGTAAAATTGACATCCCTTTCTAATACATTTCTTGAATTGCATCGCTGAAACTTGTCTGACTGACATAGGTTTTGCTATGCCTTGGGCTGTTCTAACAGTGCCAAAATGATCTTTATAGCTAAGTATCTTTGTATAACAATCTAGTACTACTTTTTGTTGTTCCAACCAATCCATCCCAATAATCATATCATAAGACCCTAGTGGTAGGATGTTCAGATTGGTCCTTATCTTTTGACCATCTAAACTGAACTCAAGATCAAACATAAAGTTAACTACTTTTCTTTTAGTCCCTGTTGCTAGTTGTACAAGCCAAGGTTTTGCATGCTTTTGTTTCTTAAGTTTATTCGACTCTACTACATCGGGATTAATATAACTTAACGTAGCTCTAGGGTCAATTAAAATAGAAATTCGAGTGTCATGGATTTTACCTTCAATCTCTACGACCGAGGACTGGTGGTCAGCTTGTCGACCATCTATGGCTGCATTTATCCGATGCATACTTCTGCCCATGTCACCTACTGTCGACGCTTCCTGCAAATTGTGAACAACAGTTTTGTTTGCTGCAATTAAACGTGGACAATTCCTCCTTAGATGAGACTCTCCACACTCCCAACATCTTAATGGCTCGCAGGAGTTGTCCCCAAACTTCTTCATTCCAAGGTTTACCGGTTTACCGCTACCTTGCATATTCGGATGATTGGAGTGAAAATCCTTCCTTGGGAAACTTTTTGCTTCATTCCGATAAGGAGCTGGATGGTATCCCTTCTTCCGCTGGTTTATTCCATCTTGCTTCTTATCCTTCTAGGTCTTGAGAAACTCTACCCGCTTTTTATACTAGTCATAGCACATGTGTGCTTTCCTGAATGCCTCACTCAAGGATTTGGGGTTGTCAAACTCAATTATGTCCCTATAGGACTAAGGTAAACAACTAAAGAATCGTTGGATTTTTACCTTATCCTCCCGGATGTATGGTACAAACCTTAGTAGTTCTAGAAATTTATTTATAAGGTCCTCCATCGCCATTTGTCTGAGTCGTAACTCATAGAATTCTTTCGTCTTCCTTTCATAATAGATCTCAAAAAGGTATTTTTTCTTAAAATACTTCTTAAAGTCAGACCATTCCAACTGTTTCTCCTTTAGGCCCTTGGCCAATTTCAGGTCCTGCCACCAAATGCTAGCCTTCCCCTTCAGATTGTAGATGGCCATTCTGACCTTCATGTTGCTGGAATAGTTGTAGATTTGGAAGTATTCTTGATGTCCAACAACCATGCCTCGGCTTCTTCTCCTGTCCTGGATTCTCCGTCAAAAGTAGCTGGTTTAATCTTTTTAAATTCTCCTTCAAGGTGGTCTGTTTCTTTTCTTTTTCTGTCTAGTATGGTTTTGTCTTCAGCTGAAGGTGTCCCTTCAGAAGAACTGTCTCTTTTTTCCATTTTCACACCAGAATTCTTGGAGGCCCTTTTGCTGACCTCTTCCTCCTGGTTATCATCTTTTGGACTTTTCTTGGTTACTATACTACGCAGCAGGACTTCATTTATCTCTTGTTGTTCCTGCTGTCCCTTCTTCAATTTTTCATTGTCGGCCTTGAAAACTTGTAGTTCAACAATAAGGTTTCTCATTGTTTCCAACACCTTCGTGGGTGAGCTTCTATCACTGTTCTGTCTTGGATCTCCAAGAGGTCCTTGTTGCAAATTCTCTTCCACCCTGATTTTTGCAGCTTCTTGGGCTGCCATTATTCAACATAAAACAAAAAATCTTTTTGTATGTAATCCACAAGATTTATTATCTTTTCATAAATCAAAATATATACTAAGCAATTAATGTGGCCCTGTTTAGGCCCAGTGTTGTAACTTTTGCTCTGATACCATATGTAAAGTACCTCATAAATCACCATAAATTTTTTTTTATTTGTACATTTATCCTTGAAAGGTTTCGAGATCTCAAGCAAGTAAGATTTTTGTTAAAAGGCTTGAGTCTGAAGGCTTGTTAGAGTCCTTACTTTCATCGACTGTCCTTACCATTCAACTTAAGTTTTCTAATCGACAATATAATGATTATTTACTCATCACTTCAATGTTTAATTAAGATCCTGAAAATTATAAATACTCTCTTATATGCTAGTACCTATAACACTACCACAGTCTTAACAATACAAACAACATTGGGGTTTTATGACCACAAGCCTACATAAAAATATTACCCTATGTTTGCAATAAAATCAATTCGTGATACAGTCTATTACTTCCATACCTCTATCCGGGATGAAGACTCTCCAACGTTCTCTTACCAGTCCATTCATTACATTATTAGAGTTGTTCCCATAACAATAAGTTTTATTCTAGGTTCCTACAGTTTGGGAAACATAACAGAGGTCAATTGGGTTTCGGTGATTATAAATGCCGAACACAAAATGAAACAAAGGGGCCATGCCGTTTTCCAAAAATGCAAAAATGCGGAAAGACTATGGACCCGGCACTTCGGGGTTTGGGATTTCACGTTTGGAAGTGTCAAACATCAACACACCACAACCTTCGAAAGGGAAAACGAGAAAGTGGGACCCGCACATTGGGGTTTCAGGGTTCGGGACTTCGTGAGTTCAAGTACCCAAACAACAATATATATACAAACTTGCGAAAAGTGTCTAGCGTATCGGGATTTCGGGGTTCGGGATCCACATACCACAACTCCCGAAAGGTGAAAAAGGAAAGTGGGACCCACCCATCGGAGTTTCGGGGTTCAGGACTTCACGAGTTCAACAGTCAAATAAAAACACACAACCAATCCCAAAATTGCAAGGAGTGACCAACAATTCGGGATTTCGGAGTTCGGGATTTCGTGAGTACAACAGTCGATCGTCAATACACAACAATTCCTGAAATTCCGAAAAGGTAAGGTGATATTCGTATTTCAAGATTTCAGAAATTTGGGGTTTCGGGGTTTCAAATGTCAAGCAACAACACAAAACATTTCCCGAAGTTCCGAAAAGGTAAAGGTGGGACCTGTATTTCAGGATTTCAGAATTCGGGGTTTCGGGGTTTCAAATGTCAAACAACAGCACAAAACCTTTCCCGAAGTTTCGAAAAGGTAAAGGTGGGACCCGTATTTTTGGGATTTCAGAATTCGGGGTTTCAAATGTCAAGCAACAGGGTAAAACATTTCCTAAAGTTCCAAAAAGGTAAGGTGGGACCTGTATTTTTGGGATTTTGGAATTCGGGGTTTCAAATGTCAAGCAACAGCGCAAAACATTTCCCAAAGTTCCAAAAAGGTAAAGGTGGGACCCGTATTTTAGGGTTTCAGGGTTCGAAACTTCGTGAGTTCAGATGCCCCAAACCTCTCATGTAACCAACCTCCGAAATGCGAAAAGTGGAAGCTTTGGGGTTTCAGGGTTTAGAACTTCGTGAGTTCAAAATCCATACATCAATATACATGAACCTCCGAAAGGCGAAAGGGAAGTTGGACTAAGTGTTCCTATCAAAAACAGTTAAGGAAATAAAAAAAAATGCAAAGGGAGAGAGAGCTCCTACTGTAACTCTTCACACTATTTTCATCACTCCTTGGTCTTTAACCTTTGCAGGTACTCTCAAATTTCGTTTTATGGGATAAATCTTACTTTTCTTTCTGGGAGACTGAGGGTGTAGAAGGATACGATATACTTTTACTTCACAGAATTCTGAACGCCCAAGGACTTAGGAAATTTACATGCACAGAGGGGCACAAAGGATAAAATTCTCTGTATAGGGTAAATTCTATAATATCCACTTAGAGCCTCTTTTAAATCAATGCATTAAACGTCAACGGTACTAGATCTATGCATATATAAAAATACATAGTTAAGAATATCATTCCATCAGAGATTGGTCATTAATAAAGATGTTCCGAGGGATCTGAGTTTTGGTTTCCTAGGGGGTTTATCTACAAAGAGGATCTTACTCTTTGTCATTAATCTCCTCTTTCCATAGAAATATAACTACAGATGTTCTTCACATATATTCCCCATAACAGAAAGAAATGGAAAAACTGTTACAATTTCAATTTAATCAATACAATGCCTCAGAAAAATCACTCAGACAGAGAGTGGACATCATTCCAGTTCGGATTTAATAAGACATCGAAATAAAAACATAGTCATTCATAATGGAGAGGGGGTAGATCAACATATCTGAATCCAATCCACGGGAAGACAAAGGGAACAACCATGTTCCTCCCAACCGTAGAACAGAGCAGCCAAAGTCACTTGCTCGATTCACCCCCTAGCCTGACCATGAATCCATGAGGGAGAACTTGGAAACTCCTCCTCAACAATGTCCTTCAATTCCAATAGTTCTCCTCTTGCCTCACACTTACTCAAGAGTGTTCATAACAACAAGACAATTCTGTTTCAGCAGACTCCTCTTGCCTCACACTCAATCTGCAATGTTCATAACAACAAGAGAGCTCGAGAATCCTTTCCCAGCATACTTGGCMGTGTCCTACCTCCTCACATATGCTATATATATATATATATATATATATTTTTTTTTTTTTCTTGCCCAGGTCTTTTCCCTCCTTTGGGGATTTTCGCAKMTTTCTTAATCCCTGATTTTTAGGGGCTTCYAGTGGCCAAATCTCTGATTTTCCACTTGTAATCATCCGCCCAGAGGCAGTTCCAACTTGTTCCCCACTCATGGAGTCATGGTCAATTGATTTTTAACATGGCTGTTCCATTTGTCCTCCTGCAGTTAATATAAAATGTTATGTTGTGATACAAGTGTCATAGTCAAATAGTTAGTTGGGTCCAAACAGATATCTGCCCAACAGTCACAATAATTAAATACAATTATTAAATTCAAAATTTGAAATTGCCATAAATGGAAAAAAAAAATCCAGATTCGAATTTGCCTAAAACATAAATAAATTTCCAGCACACAAAATAAGAAATATTTTATTTTTGGGGGATGTCACAGATCCATAGCACTAATAATTACTTCTTTAATGAAGGATTTAACCTTGTATATGTGTATGATCCCTAACAATCATAGGATTGATGGAAATGGTAACATCAATTTACTTGACCTATAATGAATGAAAATTGTTGTTGTAATAACCCAGTGAGCAAGTAAAAAGGAATCATATAGATTGAGAACAAACTTCATGAAGGTAGAAGTGAAGTGACAAGAGAAAGTTCAAAATCTCATGGTTGTGCTAGGGGAGTGTGTATCCCTATTAACTTAAGGGTGTGTCTATGCAAGAGGAATGAGTCTGGTGACCATTCTCTGAAAAGGGAGAGCATGTGCAAATCTTGGGTTTTGAATGAAACTGAGAAACAAATTTTGTTTCTGGGTACAGGAATTGTTGGGAAGCGTTTCTCTAATCAAGACGATAAACAAAGTTGTATAAATATGAAGTGATTGAGTGAGAAATCACAACAGCCTCCCTTTCTTGGTGGATAGGAAACTAATCTGCCAGAATTCATGTGGGAGGAGGAGAGTGACCTCCATCCCTGGATTTTGTTGAACATAAGAAATATTTCTAGGTGTAATGGTTAAGGTTTATCTACATTTACAACCTATCTTTTGTTTTTAATGAGAGTAGACAGAAACAAATATAACCTCTACAAAAATTTTAAAAGAAAGAGATAGCCCATCTTCCCAAGACTGATTATGATCCATTCTTTGAAGGGAAACAGGAAAGCTAGGGTTTGACAGTTGAGGCCACAATAGAGAACAACATGAGCAGTAAGGGGGGGGACAAGGGAACCCCCTCATACAAAAAGTTAGCGGTGGACAGAGGAAAAGGGACAAGCAGTGGATTTTTCAAGGCACCAGCGTCAGGAACCTCAGGATCATACCCAGGGAAGCATCAAGAGAGAAGCCGGGAAAAAAATGAGACCAGGGAGGAAGTCTCTAAGGAAACTCATAAAGAGGTGAAATATACTTCGAAGGCTAACAGAACGAAGGGGTGCAACCGTTGCAAGCCCAAAACAACAATGATACCCAAGGTGGTACTGGAGGACCCACAACACAACTCTACAGGGACCAGATGAAGACGCATGTGCTCATATGAAAATTCATGGGGTTATGGCCCACGGAACGAACTCTGTGCAATTGGATTAAATATCACTAGAATCCAAATGGTGAAGTGGAGCTCCACCTTGGCTCGAAGGGTTTCTTCACAGTAGTCTTTATTAACCTGGAGGATATGGACAGAGTCTTAGAAGGAGGTCCATACTTCCACACCTCAACAAGAATCTACATGTAGCCCTGGAAAGAAAACATTTCCCCGGAGAAAGAAACTTTCAAAAAGGTACCAGTCTGGCTGAGATTTTATTCCCTACCCCTAGACTACTAGTTGCCCTCTACCTTTCAAGCAATAGGAAACAAACTAGGGAAATATGTGAAGACCTCAGAATCCACCCTAAAAGGAAGATACACGTCATATGAAAGAATTTGCATAGAGATGGATATTTCTGGAGCACTCCCAGAAGCCGTAAGTCTGGAATTCAGGGATGAGGAATGGATCCAAACCATAGATTACAAAAATATACCCTTTATATGTAGAATATTCCATGAACATGGACACTTGATCAAAGAGTTCCCTCTAAAAAAAAAGTAGGAAGCAGAAAATCCCAAAACACAGCAAGACGAGGAAGGGTTTATAATCCTGAACCCTAAGAAGCGAGCTAGTAAAAAGAAAAATAAAACCTCGATAGGAAATACCCAGGAGACCCGGAATACAATAGAAGGAAGGGACCAAATAAACAAAGGGACAGGAGAATACAAGGACTCGGCAAAATTTCCAGAAGTCAAAGACCAAGCAACAATAGAGCCCACCCAACAACCGAACAATACAACAGTTCAAGGGAGTTGCGCAACCCCGATGGACGGAGAAACAAAATATGACAACACCACCATGCAAGATGCAGAGGGGGATGTAGAAATGACCCCGAGTGAAGTAGGTATAGAAGACCCCGATCTCAAAGACTTGGTGGAAAGGGAAGGCATATACCTTCCACACATATTAGAACAATGGAAAAGGTAGGGAGTCGACAACGTACCAACAGAAAAACTCGACCGCATCCAATACTTGTTCCTCCTACGGGAGGAAGCCAAATTCAGAGGACAAAAACACACACATGGGTAGATAGAACACCTAGGAGTGAAAGTCGGTGAGGGACAATCACATCTATCACCCAAATAGACGAGGAGGAAAAAAGGTAGGAAATCAAACATCGTATCACTACAAGAGCTAGGAGCGCTACTAATCAACTCGGGTAAGATCAAGAACCTCTTTCCCCACTCTCCCCCACATGTTTAAATGAAGGTCATAACTTGGAATATAAGAGGCCTAAATATCCCAATAAAACAAAGAATCCTTAGGAATAAACTAAAGCAGGAGCAAACGGATCTATGTTTTATTCAAGAGACAAAATGTACTACATACAAAATGGAGTCAATCATTAAACAACACTGGTGCAAGTACAATATGGTATCCATAGAAGACCACCAAAGGTCAGGCGACATACTCATGTTGTGGAACCCACAAATCCTAAATTTAATAGCAGCCAAAGCAACCAAGTACACCATAATGGTGCGCATGAAAATCATAGGAAATATTGAGGAGATTCTCTGCATAAATGTGTATGGGCCCCATAGGCCAGAGGAAAAGAAAGGAATGCTCTGAGACCTAGAAGATATAAAAGGCCAAGCCACTAACCTCCACTAGATCATGGCAGGGGACTTCAACATTATCACCTCCCTTGCGGAAAAAAAGGTTGGTATGAGAAGACTGGATCGGGATGCGGAGGAGTTTTCAAATTTTATAGACAGAGTGGAGATGGTAGATCTCCAAACTAAAAATGACCATTTCACCTAGAACAACAAACGGATGAACCAGTTTCAGGTAGCTACAAGACTCGATCAATTCCTTATATCAGAGTCAATCATTTTTTAGGGGCTAACCTTAGATTGCAACATCCTACCCTGGGGTGTTTCTGATCACTGGCCAATGCAACTGGAAGCTGGCTTCCAAACAACACATAAGAACAGACCCTTCAGATTCGAGAAATTATGGATTGATCACCCGAATTTCAAGGAAAAATTCAAACAACGGTGGTGGGAGGAGCAACCAGAGCAAGGGACTAGGGTGTTCAAACTACACAAGAAACTTAAATACATCAAAAATAAACTCAAGGAATGGAACAGGGATATATTCGAGAACATAAACACAGATAAAAATGACATCGAAGAAAAAATGAAAAAACTCCAAGAAACTTGCATGCAGGAAGGCTATACGGAGGAATGGAAAAGGGAAGAGCTCCAAATGACCCAAGAGTGGGAGGTGCGATGCCAATAGGAGGAAACACTCTGGCATCAGAAGTCCCACATCCGATGGCTAAAAGAAGGAGAGTGGAACACCAAGTTCTTCCATAGAACAACCATGGCCAGAAGAGCCCATAAAAAAATCCTGAAGATCAAGGACCAGGATGGAATCGAGCGTGATTCCCATCAGGAGATCAAAAGCACTATGGTTAGACACTTCCATGGGATAGCCCAAGAACCGCATCAAGATAGATCTGAGGCCATTCATAGGATAACCCAACATATTCCATGCTTGGTTACAGAGGAAAAAAACATCTTCCTGAACAAACCCATCGCCACGGAAGAGGTGGACCAATCTCTCCAGGAAATTCCCAGTGGGAAAGCACCAGGAGCAGATGGCTTCACTGTGGAATTATTCAAAGCCTCATGGGAAATCGTCAAACATGAAATCTATAAAGTAGTAGAGGAATCTAGAAGGTCTGCCTCCATCCTTAAAGAACTAAAGACAACCATGATCACCCTAATCCCCAAAGAAAGTGAATCCAAAACCCCAGACCAATACAGACCCATAACACTTTGTAATGTGATCTACAATATCATCTCCAAAGTCATAGAAAATAGATTGAAACCCCTCCTACCTTCACTTATCTCGCAAGAATAGGCAAGCTTCATGGAAGGTAGACAAATAATGGAAGACATCATCCAGGCCCATGAGATCATTCACACCTTAAAACTTCAGAAGAGGGGGGGAATGTTAATACAACTGGACCTAGCAAAAGCTTATGAAAAAATTAGTTGGCATTATATGATCAAGACCTTGGAAGCCTTTGGTTTTACCCAACACTGGATCAGTTGGATTGTTAGTTTAGTATCCACAACAAGCTACTCGCTACTAATCAATGGAGCCCCGACCAAACCTTTCTGGACCACGAGAGGGATTAGACAAGGGGACTCACTGTCTCCTTTCTTGTTAATTCTGATGATGGAAGGCCTCAACCGGAGCATAAAGAATGCAACAACAACTGGGGAACTAACAGGTCCCAAACCTTTCAAAAACTGCCCTACTTCAACCCACCAACAGTTTGTGGATGATACACTGCTCCATGACATACCCACGGTCAAGGAAGCCAAATCCTACAAACGCATCCTAGAATATTTTGGGGAAGCCTCGGGTGCTGAGATCGACCACTCCAAGTCGATGATCATTTTCTTTAATACAAATCTAGATATCCAAAGGAATTTGACCAACATTCTAGGTTTTGAACGGAAAGCACTTCCAACCAAGTATTTGGGGATTCCTTTGATAGACAAAGTATATAAGTTTTCAACTTGGGAAGGCGTAATAAACAGGCTACATGATCGGGTAAAAAAATGGACATATAGGTCCCTTAACCTAGGCGACAGATTGATCCTAACCAAGACTATTTTACAAGCCATCCCAAACTTTATGATGTCAGTCTTCCCCACTCCACAGGGAATCCTACAGAAAATCAAATCCATCCAGAGGGAATTCCTGTGGCGAGGTGCTAAAAAAATGAAAAAATGGGCCCTGGTGGCCTGGGAGAATGTCTGCAGGCCAAAAAGAAACAGGGGCTTGGGGCTACAAGATTCAGAAATGACCAACAATGCATATGGGGTGAAACTCTAGTGTTCGTGGGTCAAAGAGACTCCAACACCTTGAGTAAACCTATGGAAGGAAAAGTATGCACCAGACACCTGCGAACAGGACATAATCTGCTTTGGAGGAAACAGAGAAGGCTCAGCCATTTGGAACCTAGCCTAGCCCAATAAAGCATGGATTTAGACACACATTTTTTGGGAAATGAGGAATGGGAAAACAACCAGATTATGGGAGGACGCTTGGCAACAAGAACCAAAGATGGAAAACCTGGACAGAGGGATACTCCAACATGACCTCATCACACAAGGAAAAATCAACGTCTATCAATACTGGCAGTAGGGATCAGACTGCAACAAATGGAGAATATGGGACAATATTAATCCTCATAACAATGAGATATCCGCAACAACAATAAAAGAGGTGGAGGAGGAACTGGGCAGAAGGAAAATAACAGTTACGGAAGGAGAGGACGAGTTGAGGTGGGGCCAAAAAGATGGAGGGGAATTCAACCTAAAAGAAGTCCGACACTATATGGTGGACCCAGACCAAGAAGACCTAGTGAAACACTAGGATAAGCTCTGGAATAGCCCCCAATGGCCAAAGATTAATACCTTCCAGTGGATAATATTACACAATCGCATCCTAACTTGGGATAACTTAAGGAAAATAGGTTTCACCGATCCTTCAAGATTTCATCTTTGTCAAACTCAGGAAGAAACAACCAACCATTTCCTTGATGATCGCGCCTACATTGTGGAACTGTGGGACTAGGCAGAAAGTATCTACCACTAGTCTGACAGGATCCGTGGTAACATTGCCGCAACAATCAAGCTCTGGAGAGAAAACTACAACGACCAAGAAGAGGTGAACCTTTACTAGACCCTCACCCCAAGAATAATCATATGTTCGATATGGAAGGAAAGGAACCGATGCATTTTAAAAAACCAAAGCTGGCTAGAAGGGAAGATCAAGGAAACAATAACCTCCATGATACGTGAGACGGTGATGATCCGCAACTACGAGGAGGGTAGAGCGCAACCCATGGATCAGGACTCCCGAGTCCTAGAGGTTTTACAACTAGCAGGTGGGCGCAACCCCAATCCAAAAAGAGAGTAGCTGCAACTCCAAGTAGGTGAGTGCAACTGGAAACCGCCACCTTCAAGCTCCCTCAAGTTGAAATTTGATGGGGCGGAAAAAGGCAACCCAGGAAGAACAGGTTTGGGAGGAGTAATCAGGGATAGTAAAGGGAACATCATACAACTATACGTCGGAAGCCTGGGAAACTCAACCAATAACGTCGCAGAATTCAGAGCCTTGGAGACAGGCTTGGAGATTCTCAGCCAGGAAGGGATGATGAATTCCATAGTGGAAGGAGACTCCACGCTAGTCATCAACACAGTGAGAAAACTCCAAAATGGTACCAGAATAGGTAAAATCCAGAGGCACTCGCCATTGGCCTACCTACTAAAAAAAATCCAGGAGCACCTGCAGACAGGGATCACTGTGGAGTTACGCTGGGTGAGGAGGTCAACAAATGGACTAGCAGATAGAATAGCAAATGAGGGGGTCGAGAACGAAGGTCCAGAACTGGACACAATCTGGCATAACATCTCGCAAGGTCAATTCTGGGTAGACTGCACCCAACTTGTGGTAAAAGACTCGGACAACAGGAGTAGTATGGAAGATTATGCCAAGAATGGAGGCACAAAAGACACTAAAGGACACATAGGTACCAGACAGGAATTGATGGCCCACCAATAAAATAAGGTTATAAATGCAGACACAGATCACACATTAGGTGAAGGTATGGCACCATGGTCCCATCAATAAAAATAAGTACAGAAGTTACCCATTGGAAAGAAGAAGAGATAACTCGGAGGTGGCAAAGGACGAAGGAAGACAGGTTACATTAGGGCCAAGTAGGAGCACACCTCACCTAAGTACAGAGATGGGATGGGGAAAGGGATGGCATACAGTGAGCAGGGAAAAGCATTGGTCTAGGAATAAAAACAATATCATCAAGTGCACACACACTGGAACAAAGGATACTGACGGGCATGACCACCTTGAATAGTAGGCCATGATTATAAGGATGGTACCACAACCGGGTTGGCTCCATAAAGGCAGGCACACCAAAATTTACCACAGAATGAGGCATCACAATTACAGGGGCCACCTTACTTACCAGAAGGGGGTGAAACGGAACAAGGAAAGAACCCAACGTAAGAACCACCACCTGCAAGTGAAGATGGTATGCATGAATAAAACTAGCAGCAAGAGAGGCCCCCAGGGGAAGGAACCTCCACAAAGCACCTGACGAAAGATAAGAATCGAATAGGCGGCCAAAGAAGCAAAGAGAACCTTCCACATGAAGATAGACACCAAGGGGAAGAAGATCATTAAAATATGGGAGGGATATGGGACCCCAGAGCCAGACAACTGAGATTAACCCTCTACCACAGGACGGTGGAGGAAGATTGGAGAACCAAAATGCTGATAGGAAAGATGTGTGCAGAACGGGGGGAGACCAACAGGTCGGAAACCAAAGAGAAGAAGAAATAGTGCACATGAATTCTCAACCACCTCAGTAACCTGGAGACGAGGGTAAAAAGGTTGGTGGAGGACCAGAAAAGACAACATGAGAAACTGGAGTAGATTGCAAGGCAATTTCATCTCTATCTACACTACGTCCACCATATAGATATCACTCCATCCGAAAGAAATGGAACCCCAACATGCATTAGAAAGATGCGTCTAGTGGAACAGAGTGAGGAGGAAACAACATAGCAGGAAGGGGATGAACATCTCCCCATCAACCTAGACTAGCCCAGATCATGTCTCTCAGAGTAGGAGCTAACCCCACTATGTTTAGACTTTTTATTTTCTTTTGATGAAGTTTTTTAGACTGGATTATGGTAGCCTGGGTTGGTTTCCCGTAGTGGTGACACATGTTGGAAAATGTTTAACAGGTAGCGCATGCTTGTCATTGATGGCAAGTACATCAATGAAGATGGCATGAGTACAGGAAGAATGTAACAGACGGGCACCAGAAGTATTTTAGGAAGACGCTGCAGAGCAATCCCGATAAGTTCAGAAGAGATAGTGCAGAGGATTGTTGGCAAGTTATTATCAGGCAAAGAAAGCTTGTCATTGATGGCAAGTCCAGAGTATGCAGCGAAGGAAAAACAAGGACAAAGTACGCTCTGGAGGAGAAGCGTCAGTGATCGCTGGATCTCATCCTGAATTCTCGATGGCCGTTAGATCTGAATGAAGACAAAAGGAGCACGCAGATCTAGAGGACAGATCTCAGGCGTTAGATCTGAGCATAGGGTATGACCACCGTAGGATCGAGGAAAACCTGCACGATCTTTAAAAGGGAAAGGAGTAGAGGGCTCACAAATCTCGAAAGCAGGAGGACCGTCCATCTCAGGGAGTTATGTGGATCGTTGATCCGACTCCCTGTCGGAGTTTCGGGGATCGAGAGTTGGAGATGTCAAAGAATATTGACATCAAGAATCTTGAAATCGCGATGCGTGAAATCTCAACTGAATCTGAACTGTCAGATCAAGATGTGATCTAGACCGTCGACCCGACTCACGTCAACAGACCACGTCAGCTAGGAACACATGGCACAACCAGGTAATGACAAGTGTTAGACCGATTCAACATGCCAAGCACATGTAAGTCACGAATCAGGGTGACACGTGGCAGTTATTTAGCACATGTGACGTCAGCAGACTTACACCATGTCGGAGTTTTGAGGATCGTGTGTTGGAGATGTCAAAGAAACAATGCAACAGGAATCCCAATTTCGTGATATGAAAAATCACGACTTAAATCGCAGCTGTTGAATCAAGATCAAATCTGGACCCTTGATTCCAGTCCATGTCGAAGTTTCGAGGATCGAGTGTTGAAGTTGTCAAAGAACATTCACCACAGGAATCTCGATTTCGCGATATGCAAAATCACGATGTAATCTGAGCCGTCAGATCAAGCTTTGATCTAGACCATTGATTCCAGTCAATGAAGAGGCATCGGGGATTGAGAGTTGGACGTGTCAAAGATTATTGACATCAGGAATCCCGATATCGCGATATGCGAAATCGCGATTTAATCGCAGCCATTGAATAGAGATCAGATTTGGATCATTGATCAAACTCCATATCGAAGTTTCGCGAATCGCGACATAGAGAGGCAAAGAACTCAATGCATCAAGAATGCCGAAATCGTGAAATCGCGATTCAATCGTAGCCGTTGAATCAAGATTAGATCTGGACCATGAAATCACAGGACATGTGGAAAGTGATCAAAATTTCATTGACTTGGGGTCAATGGAGCATAGTGTCGAAAATCGCGAAATACGAAATCGCGAAAGCGCCTTATGCATAAGGCTGTGGTCACAACCCTTGGACACATCAACGAGAGATAGAGGAAAGAGATAGAGCAACCAAGCTCATTTTCGGGGATCGCGACTTGGAGAGGCAAGAACAAAATGCAACAGGAATGCCGAAATGCCGAAACCCAATTTAAAGGCAAGATTAATAAAGATCATCCAACGACGTAGATTAACCTGAAGGAGATCTAAGGGCCAATGTTGCACGACACAGTGAAACTGCTAGAAACCATTGATGGTTTCTACCAGAGGATGCGAAGACACTTCGGGATGACTGACAGAGGAGGTGAAGAGTCTCTGAGAGGAATGAAGATGTTCGTGGAGGCGATTGACAGCTGATGA